>JACEFZ010028304.1:0-75000 GCA_014155875.1 Cepaea nemoralis
TTGGCAAAAACTACTGAACGTAAACTTACACATATATCACAAACAGCCAAATAATGCTGGGACTGACTGCGACATCCTGTAATAAATGAGCAACTAAGTAACATCTATCTATCTATCTGTCTATCCATCCATCCATCCATCCATCCATCCATCCATCTATCTATCTATCTATCTATCTATCTATCTATCTAATCTAATCTAATCTATCCATCTATCCATCCATCCATCCATCCATCCACCCACCCACGTACGCACGCACGCACGCACACATCCATCCATCCATCCATCCATCCATCCATCCATCCATCCATCTATCTATCTATCTATCTATCTATCTATCTATCTATCTATCTATCTATTTGTCTATCCACCCATACATCTATCCATCTATCTATTTTTCCATCTATCCGTCTATCGGTCTGTCCATCACCACGCCCGTCCGTCCGTCCGTCCGTCTATCTGTCTGTCTGTCTGTCTGTCTGTCTGTCTGTCTGTCTGTCTGTCTGGCTGGCTGGCTGTCTGTCTGTCTGTATAATATATCTATCTAATCAAATATATCTATCTATCTCTTTAATCTATTTAATCTATCTATCCAATCTAATCTAATCTAATGTAGCCTTATATATCTCTCTATCTACCCTAATCTATTTATCTATCTATGTATCTATATATCTAATCTATATATCTATCTATTTAATCTATCTATCTATCTAATCTATCTAATCTATCTATCTGTCCATCTATCCTTTTGTCCATCTAAGCTATGATGCTCTGTATCACTGGCTAAAGGCCTTTCTAAGTGTATTTGATAAGGACGTTCCATTTAAGGAAGTTAGAGTTAAATATCACACTAAACTCCCGTAGATCACACAGGAGGTAGTTGAATTTATGAAAGACCTGATAGGACACATAAAAATAGAGACCTAACCATATACCGTAGTCTGAGAAGCAAATTTCAATATTTTATTTGAAAGGAAAAGAAAATCTATTTTAAGAACTTAATAATCGGTAAAACCAATATTGAGGATGTATGGAAAGCAATTAAAACCTTGGCAACAAATATACGTTCTCACAATCACAATCATCAAGTCAGATTATATGTGATCAATTCAGTAGTTTCTTTCAATCTGATATACACCTGTTGAAGGCTGCAATAGCAGATTCTCCTCGTGATATATCTTTGTTGCCATCATTTTGTGAGAATAAATTCTATAGAGACATTCCCTCCAACATACAGCTAATGACGATCACTGAAGTATTTACTCATCTCAGTAACATTAAACACAATAACTCATCAGGACAAGATGGAATCAGTAATCGGATTTTTCGCTGCGCGGCACCGGTGATCTGAGAGTCACTAACTTTTATATATATGATCAGTGTCTCAACAAAGATCAATGTCCATGATCTCTTAAAATTGCTAATGTTTATCCTTATTTAAAGCTGTTTCATTAGACGAAGGTCTCATTAGTAACAATATGCCCATTTCCATATTATCTTCACTATCCAAACCGCTAGAAAATCACATTCACAAAACAACAAACTCTGCTTGCCTGCCTGCCTATCTGCAACGGCAGACAGACAGACAGACAGACAGACAGACAGACAGACAGACAGACAGACAGACAGACAGACAGACAGACAGACAGACAGACAGACAGACAGACAGACAGACAGACAGACAGACAGACAGACGGACGGACGGACGGACGGACGGACGGACGGACGGACGGACGGACGGACGGACGGACGGACGGACGGACGGACGGACGGACAGAGAGACAGGTAGGCAGGCAGGCAGGCAGGCAGGCAGGCAGTCAGGCAGTCAGGTAGGCAGACAGACAAACTCTTAGTTCGCTACAAACTCATAGTTGACAGTCAGTCAGGGTTTTGGTCAAAATATTCTTGTCATGCGGTCTTAACAAACATGATAGAAAACTTGAGTCAAAATATTAACAACAATACTCTATGCGGGGCTGTGTTAATAGACTTTAGAAAAGCATTCGATATTGTAGATCATACTATTTTTACTTAAAAGAACTATAAACAATGAGAGTAATCTTTAATGTAGGACATTAATAAAATACTGTTTATTAAACAGAAAACAAGTAGTACCACACAATAAATCGTTATCTCCAACCATTACCTTTAATATTGGAGTATCTCAGGGGTCTATGCCGGTCTCCCAGGCCCAAGGCGTTAACGTCTTTCTCCGTAATCCCGTATATTATCGTGAGTAACGTAACCTGCGCGAGAATCGAAAGCGGTTCTCGTCGCGTTGGAACCCTAGGGGTATGTAAGCCAATCGCTCAGAAAGCAATGGCAAACTACTGAGTGTAATCTTGCCTAGTACATCAACAGTAGCTGAAAAATGCTGGTGTAGACTGCAACGTCTTGTAAGGGATATGCAAAATAAAAAAATAAAAAACAGCGGTCTATACTTGGCCCTCTATTATTTGTGATTTATATAAATGACCTTCCCTTATATCGTTCGTCGTCCTACGATCTATTTGCAGACGACTGCACAGTATATACAAACGCTATTGATGGTAATGTGCTAGAATCGTCCTTGCAACAGGAATTAAATAGTGCAAACCGTATGCAAATTACCATACCTAAAACAAAATCTATGTTAATAGCGATCAGGCAAAGACTTCACACTCTAAACTCTTCAGATGCACATTGGTAGCAAGTATGTAGAAAAGGTAACCGAACACAAAGCGCTGGGTCTTATCATTGACAGAAATTTAATCTTTAATTCCCCTATTCACGCTTTCGTTAAACAAATAGCAAAAATAGCAAAATTGCAAATTACCTTGATGAAAACACAAGAAATATATTCTATACTTCCCACATAGAAACACATATTGACTATTGCTCCACAATCTGGGATGAGTGCTCCAAATCAATAACAAAACGCATTTAATCACTCTAGAATAGGGCAGTGGGTTTAAATAATGGTAAAAAGCTTACCGATAATTCTAACCTACATGAACGTCTTCAGTTACTGTCACTCTACAAACACCTACTTTTTAATAAGGCTAAACTAATTCACAAAATTATAATTCAAAATGTTCCACGCTACCTTTAGCCAATGTGTAAATATGACGTAAGCCATAGCGAACGACTAAACATACTTCATGTACTTAAACCTAGAATAGACTTATACAAAACACGTTTAGCGTACTCTGTCGCTCAGATGTGGAACAATCTTCCACACAACAATCAAAGGCACCACCAATCACTATACATACCGTTGCAACCTGTTTGAACACTCACTATCTTAATACAGACTACATTCCCCCCTTCCCCCCCCCCCTCCCCCCACTCCCCCTACCCCAAATAGAGCAATAATACAAAGTATCTTTAACGAAAACCAGTATAATAAAAATGTCCATATGTATGGTACATTACATCTACCTGAGGTATTTTAATGGCCATGTTAAAAATTGCTTTAGTGAGTCATATATTATCCATTATTTTCCATGGGGTTTAATGCATATTGTTTTGTTGTTGTCTAAGATTAGCTTCGTAAGTGATGTATGAATAAAATAACCTATGAGAGGAAATATATACGAAGAGCAGAATGGCAGAAGGGCCTGCTTGTCCAATTCTTAACCCATTGAAAATAAAATTTGTTCGTGCGCTCGTTAGTTCGTTCTATCTATCCATCTATCTGTTCATCTCTCAATCTATTTATCTATCCATCTATCCATCTATCCATCTATCCATCAATCTATCCATCTACCCATCTGTCTGTCTGTCTGTCTGTCTGTCTGTCTTACTATCTACCTACCTACGTCAACAGTTTAGTATGAAGTTACTTGGATTCTGTTCCTTTCAAAAGATGACGAGAACAGTTTGGACAGATTAACCTAGTTGTGGAGACATTTTTAAAGAAACAAATTCACGACGAGAACTGGGTACTTGTATCAGAAATAGACTAGCCATATTTTTGCACATGTGAGAAAAACATGAGAGAAGAGGCACCGGAATTCATGACGACTGGAACGATCAGCGGTAAAAGTGCCAGAGACACACCCGCGAAACGCTGCATGAGCTAACACGGTGATATGGAGAACTATCAGTAACATAATTAATGAATAAATCCAAGGACCAAACTTTGTGGAAATACAACAACGCCTACGCCATATGACGGGATAAATGATGACGTTGGTGTAATATGAAGTGGCAAAGTGAGAAATGGCGTGACTACGGGAAGGGATAATAAGCAGACAAGCCGAGAAATATTTAATGACAAAAACATGCTGAGGTTGTCTGCGACGTTCTGTAAAGGAAATGCAACAAATTTTATGATTTTCATAAGTCAACTTTTTATAGCTGACGTCCTCAATACCGCGGTGTTTGTTGTCCACTATGTCCACCGCATTGTCACCATTCTTCTACACACACATCCAGTCATTAATTGCAGCTTCTGAATCATGTCCTCACTCAGTGCCCACCATCCATGAAATGAATACATGCCATCTGCTTTGAAATTACCAAGATATAATATCAAGGGTCGGGAAGGTTAACCCGGTCAACAAACACCGATCGCAGTATACGTAATTACGAATCGTGTTTGTAACTCCCTCGCCATAGCGTCGGCATTGAGAATTACATAATAGCAAATAATATCATATATGGAGACTCCCATGGACTTTGCTTTACATGGTCGGTTTCTTCTGCTGCTTCCGTTTGGTCTGTACATCATTGCTCCCGATATATAAGTGTTGACATTCTGTTACTGTTTCACGATTGCTTATTTCTAGGCTTTTAAAACATACATTGTTCGTTGTTATTTATGAAATGTTGAAAAAGTGTGACCGAGACAAAGTGAAACAAACATAATTATTCATGACTGGTCTCCAGCGTTAACGTGGCTGAGGAGCTGTAGTCATGTGCTCAAATCCCTATTATTCCCAATGTGTCTTGTGTTTACGTGACTTCCCAGGTCGACCCAGTTATACATGGGTCCCATAAATTGTAGTGGAAAGTAAAGTTGTCCGACGTCATATTGACCATACCCCCATAGAGTGGCAATTGATCTATGAAACTTATGGGTTTAGCACCATATATCCAACACATCTCATGGTGTATAATATGGTAGTTTACTTGTCTCAGTTACTGGCCGCCAGTTACAGACTTGGACATGACAATAACACTATCGTTACCGCACTTAACACCGGTGCGGCGCAGTTCGTGATCTCGCATACCGCATTCGAAACACAGCTACTGGCGATTTGGCAGCAAACCGCATTGCGTTGGATTTATATAAAATGGCATGAGTGCTGGTCGTTCAGAAAGCAATTTCAAACTACTGAACGTAAACCTGCCAAGAGATAATGAACAGCCAAAAAAATAATGGATTTGACTGCGACGTCCTGTACATGGTATGCAACTAACTTTTAACACCGGTACTGGGGTATGCCGGAGGTTTTTGATAGCAGATGAGGCAGTAAAGGCCAACTTTCAAGCAACAGCCTCAAAGTGCTCGTGTTTATAATTGGTTGTTTCACCTCCACTTGGTAAAACTCCATGGGGTCCCAGTGTCTGAAACCAGGATCAGATCCACTCGGTTCAGAAGAAACATGTACAGACTAGAGTACACACTAGAGAAGATAGTTGCATATCCTTTAGAGGATGTTGCACACAACTCCTAATGTTTTGCGCTGTTTGTGATTCCTGAGCAAGTTTACGTTCAGTAGTTTGCCATTGCTTTCTGAACGAGTATACACTAGACAACATGAAAAGTGAAAACTATTATGATCCTACCCAGGTTTGAACCTGTCACCTCCAAATGACGACAGCGCCTTGCTGCAAAAATCAGTGTACAACGACGCATGACCAACTAGGACCCTGGTCAAAATGTAGTTCTGTCACAAAATATCGAGTTATATCGCGAAAAATCACGACTTTTCAACACACACCACAAATGACACTAATGTAATTCCACATTAAACGAACTATAATGAATTAACAATTAATCGCACTGACTTTCCTCAGCACAGACAAATCAATAAATTCATTCTAAATAACTATACTCGTTTCAGATTGAACGTCACAGATATAAGGGCAGTGTATTGTTTACCGGCAGCGGAAGTGAAGTTTTTCTAGCCACACCTTTACCCTGGTATTCCACTGAGGCGATTATAGAAAGCACCAGAAACTCACTTGGGCAACGTTGGAATGAGTAAATACTTGGGGAAGCACGGAGTGAACAGCGTCGCTGCTGGAAGAGCCAGCACGGCAGAGGTAAGCCAAGCTTGTGGGATATGATAAAAAGCGGCTACAGTGGGCTGGGGCTAATGATTGGATCGGTGGTAAAATTATCGCGTGAACACTGGCAAAATTTTGAGGTAATGTCTAAGTTTGTTTAAAGATTTCGAGGACGATTTTAAGACGAAAGGGTCGATTTCATTGCTCCCATATTTCTCGGTCTCTTTCGGCAGAAAGAGTCACACAAAGTATGAACTCTACAGCTTCAGAGACGACCCTCGGAGTCTCAGACAAAAATACACTCGTGAACCGAATGCTGGTGGCTCGAGTCCCGATTCCAACCCACAACCTTCGAAGCGCGAGGCAGGGCTTGGCCACGAAGACCGCCATGTCTGAGTTTGCTAGTTAGAAATGTTGCCCCAATGTTCAACGTGTTTAATTGGGTTAAAGACTGAGTACGGGGGGAGGGGTGTGTGTTACAATGTGTAGTTTGCTAGTTAGGAGTGTTGCCCCAATGTTTGGCGTGTTTAGTTGGGTTAAAGACTGAGTCCCAGGTTTGTGTGTGTGTGTGGGGGGGAGGGGGGGGTGTTACATTGTGTAGTTTGCTAGCTAGGAATGTTGCCCCAATGTTTAGAGTGTTTAGTTGGGTTAAAGATGAGTCCCAGTGGGGTGTTATATTGTGTAGTTTGCTAGTTAGTAATGTGGACCAAATGTTTAGCGTGTTTAGTTGGATTAAAGGCTGAGTACCAGAGGGGTGTTAAATTGTGTAGTTTGCTGGTTAGTAATGTGGACCCAACGTAAATTAGCGTGTATAATTTGGGTTAAAGACTGAGTCCCGGGGGGGGGGGGGGGGGTGTTACATTGTGTAGTTTGCTAGTTAGGAATGTTGCCACGACGGTTAGCGTGTTTAGTTGGGTTAAAGACTGAGTCCCAGAGGTGTTACATTGTGTAGTTAAGCACAGTAGCATAAACAACGTCCATAGGTCTCTGTGGGTCTCGGATGGAGACTGCAGGTCTTACCTGACTGAAGGAAACATGACTACCTAGGCCTCATGTAGGCCAGTTCCTGCGTGCCGTGGTAAATCATAGCTTGGTTTCATCCTGAAAGGGAGGTCAGCGTGGCCGAATGGATAAGAGCGTTCGTTTTTAAACTTCCGGTATAATGATACCGAGGTAGCGGGTTCAATCCCTACATCAGTCAGCTGGACAAAATTGCTGACATCTCGTCCTCGACTTGGAGACGAAAATTACAAGTACCTTAGAAGTCTAAGTGGGTTCTCCTGATAGTAAGGAACACTGGTAATAGAGAACTCTAACCCACACGAGAGAGAAAAAATGCATACAGTGCAGCAGAAGTAGTAGCACGTCAATGGACAACGCTTTAGTTCAAATCAAGCGAATGAAAACAAAAATGTAAGCAGAAAACTGATAAAAGCATGTTGAGTTACTTTCATCGTTTGAATCGCTGGAATCAATTGAGTTCAGTCCCTAAGTTCCACATTAATGATGATGTCATGCCGTTTTAGTTTTCCGTAAGTTCTGCATTAATGATGATGTCATGCCCTTTTAGTTTTCCCTAAGTTCCACATTAATGATGATGTCATGCCGTTTTAGTTTTCCTTCACTTCCGCATTAATGATGATGCCATGCCGTTTTAGTTTTCCTTCCCTTCCGCATTAATGATGATGTCATGCCGTTTTAGTTTTCCCCAAGTTCCGCATTAATGATGATGTCATGCCGTTTTAGTTTTCCCTAAGTTCCGCATTAATGATGATGTCATGCCGTTTTAGTTTTCCCTAAGTTCCACATTAATGATGATGTCATGCCGTTTTAGTTTTCCCTAAGTTCCGCATTAATGATGATGTTATGCCGTTTTAGTTTTCCCCAAGTTCCGCATTAATGATGATGTCATGCCGTTTTAGTTTTCCCTAAGTTCCACATTAATGATGATGTCATGCCGTTTTAGTTTTCCCTAAGTTCCACATTAATGATGATGTCATGCCGTTTTAGTTTTACCTAAGTTCCGCATTAATGATGATGTTATGCCGTTTTAGTTGTGCTGTTCTACCAGAAACCAGTTAATGAATGTTTGTAGTTAATTAGCAATTATGATAGTCGTTCCCCAGATTTCTAATCCATGCATCAGTACTGATTAAACAACACGGTTAGTGCTTCGCTGTTTGTTTATATTGCAAATTTTAAAACAAAATATAGTCGATTTTACAGCTTTCCAGCCGACACATATTCCTTGGATATGTACAAACACATACACAGCGAGCATATCTTCAGTAATATTAGGATTAGGGTGACACATCCAAGAACGAACAGAGATCAGAGACAATATTTTCCCACACCAAAACGTGTATTTGTTGGTGGATTGACACAGCATCAATCAGCGGCGTGGAGTCTTTGATGTCTGTCAGAAATTGAAGTTCGTGTTTGTTGTTGACGGAGATGTTTGTCGCCTGCCATTAGTGTCACGTGTTGACATGTCTCGATGCACATTGTCAGTGCAAAAACTTATTGGTAGGTAAATATGAGTAAAATATTTCCATGACGACCGGAAATATGTTCGCTGTACAACTATGTGATGGTAGTGTGAATGGTATATATTCTTCTTACTGTCCATGCCGTGTGGCGTTGGCGAACTTTCTGTCCACAGCCTTTTGCCTCCTATAATGCCAGTTATTTCTGATACTGAAGTTCCTCCATGCATGGTGTCAAAGTGTTCAGCATCTTCTCTCTTGGTTCCACTCTGTTTCTCCTCATCTCTAGCTTTCCAGTTGTGACGACAAACTGCAGCTTTTCCCTTCTTACGATATGCCCACAGAATGTGACTTGTCTCCCTTTAATGCGAGCACCCAGTTCTCTGTGTGAGTTGACTTCTTTCAAGATATCCTCATTGTCCTGTCTATCCATTCACTGTGTTCACATCATTCTTATATAAAACCAAATCTCTGCAGCTTCCACATCATTCTGGTATAAAACCACATCTCTGCAGCTTCCACATCATTCTTCGCTTATCTGATTTGTTTGCGCTCGCTAGCTTTGAACTCAAGCGTAGTCCATACACACTACTTCTAGTAGTGCTGTACTGAATTTTACGTGTGGATTAACTTTACCTATTAACAGTGTCCCTCGATATCAGGAGAACTTAATCCGATTTCAGAGATACTTGTAATTTACGTCCTCAAGTCAAAGACGAGAGCTCAACATTTTAGTCCAAGTGTCCGGAGTAGGGATTGAACCCTCGACCTCGGCATCAGCAGACTGGATGTTTAAGAACATGCGTTTTTATGCATTCGGTCATGATGACCTCCTTGTCTGATGAAGTACATTGTCGGGTTAATCATCATTAGTGTGCCATGCCGATAGGCGTGAACGGTCATGGTTCCCACCTCACATGATCACAAGAGGCTTGGGGATATAAACATTGACAACCGGGCCATCAGCCAAGCCTGCTAGCCACAGAGCCACCGCGACTCCCAAATATGTGTAATTAAAACAACATCAGAAATGATTACGTCATGAAGTTCTTGTTCTGACAATATAGGCAACAGATTTTAAGTCAGATGACTTGGTCACGTGATAGGACAGCCCTGTTACATAGTCTCCACAATTCAGCCCAGGCTTTATACTATGGAGATGTCTAATATTAGCTACCGCTATGATTTGTAATTGTTGTGCCTTGTTAGAATCACAATGTAATAAACTATAGTCTGTCAAATCAGTAAGATAAGGTGCTAGATACAGTACGCAATAAACATCACTAACATCTAGATACCGTGAATACAGATCCAGGAAGCGATGGGTTGTAGGATAGCAGTGGAAACGAACACCACCTTGTACACAGCCCACACAGCGACCTTGCCTAGAAAGCTGTGCCTAACACGTTCTCGTTGGACATTAGTCTGGGTCTATTGACGGTGAAATACCTAACAGTTTGGTAATGGGTTAGAGGGTAGCCAAAATGAAATGCCAAACGCAAGTCAGCATGTCCCAATGGGTAAGAACATCTTAAAATCCGGTGTGCTGATGCCGAGGTAAGCGGTTCAACCCCTAAACCGGACAGTTGGACTAAAATGTTAACCTGTCATCCTTGAATTGGGGATGTAAATTACAAGTACCTCTGAAGTCAGAGTGGGTTCACCTGATGGCGAGGGACACTGTTAACAGGGAAAGCTAACCCACACGCAAACTTCTGTCAATCACTACTATAAATAGTGTGTATGAACTACGTTTGAGTTCAAAGCGAGCGAGCGCAAAAGAAAATGCCAATCACCCTGACAAATATGCTAAGCGATAATGGCAATAAGATACATTAAACCTGGACATTGGGTCTGAAGCTATTGGCAACTAAAAATCTAAACTCTGGATATTTGGTTTTAGTCTATTCATAATAAAATGCCTAACATTTTATATTGGGTTAGTGTCTATTGAAAATATCTAAAAGCTGGACATCGAGTATGACTCTATTGACAATGAAATACGTAAAACGTACACATTGGATTATAGTCTAATCGCAATGAAATACGAAAATCATGAAATTGGGTTAGATTCTATAGGCAATGAAATACGTCATCATCATCATCATCATCTTCCACTTCTGCCGTCAAGCGTCGTGGGGAGGAATAATTTGCGTTCCAGCGCCCGGTGGACGGCACTGGATAGTGTCATTCCGTGAGGTTGTACAATGTCTCTGATGTCGTCAATCCATTTTCTTCTTGGACGTCCTCGTGGTCTCGTCGCAGATGATCTTTGATGTAAGGCCAGTGATGGTAGTTGCTGATGTTGCATTCTAATGACATGGCCAAACCACTTGATCTTCTGTCTGTCAATAAATGTGGCACAAGGTGTTGATCCCACAGTCTGTCTGATAGTAGCATTTCTTACTCGGTCTCGGATTGTTAAGTTGGCAGCTCTCCTCAGGCATCTCATTTCGCAGGTGTTGATTTTGCGAAGGTGTAATTTGGATAAAGTCCAGGTTTGAGATTGGTAGCATAGGGTTGGTGTGAATATGCTGTTTATTATCTGTCGTTTTGCGGACATGGGTATGTTTGGATGTTTCAGTAAGGGTGATAGTTGATATGTAAGTGCACTAGCTTTTTGACATCTGATTTCAATTTCTCTGTCCAATCTGCCATCTTCTGTGATCATACTTCCAAGGTATATTGAATTCTTTAACTTGTTTCAGAGGTGTGTTATTTATCTGTATACTTAGTGGGCCTGGCGATCTGCTAACTTGCATTACTTCGGTTTTGGCTGTGTTTATACTCATATTGTATCTGCTGCAGGTTGAACTCAGATTAGTAATATGATTTTGTAGTCTGCCCTCGTCGCTGTAAAACAGGCACTGATCATCTGCAAATAGAAGTTCATTTATTCCCTGTGGGTCAGTTGTTTCATCTGGAGTAAAGAGTTTTAAATTTTCTGAATCTGGTCTGTCGAGACTTGCTTCTTTGGAAATTCTGTCCATGTAGATATTGAATAGCAGGGGAGAGAGCACACATCCCTGCCTCACTCCTGTATTGACTGTGAACATATCTGATATACCTTCCTGTGTTCTCACTGCACTTTGGCTCGAGTGGTACATGACTATGATGTTTTCTAGCAGTTGCCCTTCTATCCCATAGTCTTCAAGGATGGTCCATAATTTGTATCTGTCTACTCTATCAAAAGCCTTTTCCTGATATGCAAACACAATATTCTGCTGGTCACTATATTCAATAGTTTTTTCACAAATTTGTCTAAGTGTAAATAATGCATCAGTGCAACTTTTACCTTTCCGAAAACCGAATTGTGCTTTGCTTAACTGGTGTTCAACTATTGGTCTAGCTCTTTGTTCCAAAAGTTTTGCATACATTTTCCCTATATGGCTTAGGAGTGATATACCTCTGTATGTTTCGCACTCTCTCATATTGCCTTTCTTTTTCCATATTGGTACTATTATTGCCTGTTGCCAATCATCTGGGACTTTTCTTTCTTCCCATGCTATATTAAAAAGTCTTGTTAGCCATTTAACTCCTGTTTCCCCACAGGCCTGAATAGCTTCTGTGGTTATTCCATCTGGACCTGGTGATTTGTTCTTAGGACTTTTCTGTATAACTGCTTTGACTTCTGCAGGTATGAAATTTGGTTCTTGCTGTCCCTGGCGTTTAGGCACAAAAGTGAGGTTTCCTATGTTATGTGTGGGGTTAAGTAGTTCTTGAAAGTATTCTGCCCATCTTGCTAGTCTTTGTTGTGGATTAAATATTGGTATGTCTCTTTTGCTGTTTATGATGGTGGTTGGGTTGTAACATGCATCTCTGTTTCTCATTGTGGTGACACGTTTATAAAATTCTCTTGGGCAGTCTTTGCTAAGGGTCGCCATCTGTTCACCGTATATTCTCCAGGAATCATCTTTAGATGCTCTAATTGTTCGTTTGGCATTACGTCGTGCTATTCTATAAGTAATATAGTCCTGTTCAGATTTAGTTGTGATCCACTTTTTGAATGCTACCTTTTTTGTGAATATGCTATCTTTAACTTCGTTGTTCCACCAGGCTGTTCTTAATCTTTTGTCTTGCCCTACTTTCTTTGTTCCACATTTATTTTTCAGTGTGTCGAGCATGGTAGCCTTGAAACATGTCCATTCCTTATCTACGCTTGAGTGGTCATCAGGGATGTTCTTATGTAGGTTTTGGATTTCTTGATTGAATTCGTCTGTAACTGTATGTTCCTGCAGCCTCCTATAATTGATGACATGTGTTGTTACTTTTTTGTTTCTTATTCTCCTGTGTGGTGAAATCATTTTTATTATGACTGGTTTGTGATCAGTATCAACATCTGTATTTGGGAGTGCTCTTGAATCTAATAGTAGCCTTCTGTCTGATTTCCTAATTAGAATAAAGTCAATTTGGATGCTTGGTTTATGTCATTCCATTTATACCAGGTTTTGGTGTGGCTACGACGATGTTGAAAAAAACTATTTGCTATTATTAGTCCATGTTCCGAACATATGTTGAGTAGATGTTGACCATTGCTGTTACAATCAGTCTCTGTGTCGCTGAATGGCCCCATGCAATCCTCCCACGGTGTTCTTCGTGTGCCTATTCGTCCGTTAAAATCACCCATCACAACTAGTTCATCTGTCTCCTTGACATTATTTAACGTGTCTGCAAGTTTATCGAAATATTCGTCTTTGTCTTCGTCGCTGTAAGTGTCATTACATGGGGCGTATGTTTGTATAAAAGTTGTTGTTCTATTTCCTTCTTTGATCTGTACTAGTATTATCCTTTCTGATATAAATTTAGTGTTGATAATGGCTTTCGCTTTGTCTGGATGCAACAAAAAACCCACTCCATGTTTAGCTGTAGCTCGCTGATCGACGCCACTCCATATTAGGACGTAACCGTCATGTGTTTGTTTCGTGTTCTGCCCCTTTTTCCTAGTGTCTGCGAGTCCTAATAATTGAATATTTGATTGTTTCATAAACTCTACGAGAGCTGGTTCCTTATATCCTAGACCTGTAACATTCCAAGTTGCAAAAATCTCCTTTCTATTTGAAGTGTGTCGAAATTTAGCAGTTGTCGTCGTTAGTCGTTTGTTGAAATTGTTGTGACGCTTCGGTGTGTAGTTTCCGTCGTGAACGCTGATAGAGCTGCGTTTTTCTCTCAATTTCCTCCATAATTCGCGAGCAATAGTTCTTGAACAAATAAATTCCCTACCGGTTTGCTGGACCTGTCGTAGGTTCATCCTTATTTGAACAAATTGATGTTAAGAACACGCACAGAACACATAATTAATCTCCGAATCGAGCGACGCGGTTTACACCGCCATCTTGGAGAATGTAATTTCTTAATAAATCTTAGAAACTGGGATCGAGTCTATTAGCAATGAAATACGTAAAACCTACACAGTGTGTTAGAGTCTATTGGCAATGTAATATGTAAAACACTGAAATTCGGTTAGAGTTTATTGGCAATGAAATATCTAAAACTTACATTGGTCTCGTGCCCAGTAAATATGAAATATCTCTGTTTTGAACACTGGGTTGTAGTCTATTGGTAATGAAATACCTAAATAATATGGATATAATGTTGGAGTTAGGATGGTTAGTTTCCTTCGTCGATGATTTTCATTTCCTTTGAATATTATCTGGTAGACATGTTTATTATGTATGATGGGTCGGTCAGAGAGTAATAAAATAATCTCTGCTAAGGGTTAAACAATGACCAGCGTACTAACCACTATGTGCACGAAAGTCAATCTTCTCACAGCTCATCTCGACCAAGGTCTTCTTCCTAAGGATCAATGTGGCTTCAGAAAAGAACGAGGAATTATTGACATGATTTTCGCTGCAAGCAGCTGCAAGATAAACGTCAGGAACAGAAATCCGAAATGTTTTCCACTTTCATTGATCTTATCAAGGCTTTTGATACAGTCAGCAGAGAAGAACAGTGGACGATTATGGCAAAATATGGCTGTCCACGAAAGTTTGTCCAAAGAGTGCGCCTATTTCATGGTGGTATGCAGGCAAGAGTTCAGGAAAATGGTGAGCTGTCTTTCCTGTCACCAATTGAGTGAAGCAAGGCTGTGTCCTGACACCTACACTGTTCAGCCTCATGTTTTCAGCTATGCTGAAGAACGCCTTCGAGAACAACGACATTGGAATAAATATCAACTACCGCTTGGACGGAAAGTTGTTCAATCTCAGAAGGCTGAAAGCGAAAACCAAAACTAACAGCGACACCGTCAGAGAACTCCTGTTTGCTGATGATTGCACTCTATATGCTAACTCAGAGGCAGACATGCAACACAATGTTCCAGCTTTCGCATATACCTGTGCCAACTTTTGGGTTCAATATTAACTTGGAGAAGACCTTAATTATGTACCAGCCAGCTCCGGGGATTAATCACACCTTGCCGAATATCAAAGTGAATGGTCATAAACTAAGTGTTGTGGACAAATTCACCTATCTTGGCAACACTGTGTCACAAGTGCCACAGTTGATGACGAAATGAATGCAATAATCTCTAAGGCCAGTGCGGCCTTTGGCAGACTGTACAAGAATGTGTGTGACAGAAATGGAATAAGGCTGCAAACAAAGCTGAGAGTCTACAAAGCAGTAGAATTATAAACACTGCTATATGCTTGTGAAACCTGGACTGTTTATCAGCGATACGCTAGGAAATTAAACCACTTCCACACAGTCTGCCTTAGGAAACTATTGAAGATTAAATGGCAAGACCAGACCCCAAACACTGAAGTCCTAGAAAGAGCGTCCATGCCCAGTATCCACACTGTACTAAGGAATAATCAGATTCGCTGGGCTGGTCACTTAACTCGCATGCCAGATCACAGGCTACCTATACGATTTTTTAAGGCTAGCTGCATTGTGGTAAACATTCAAAAGACGGCCAGAGGAAACGCTTCAATGACGCTCCGAGGATCTTACTAAAAGCTTTTGGAATTTATCATGACACTTGGAACACAAAGACCGAAATTCGTGGCATACATCATTGCGCAAGGGTGCAGTTACTTGTGAAGTAACCAGGACTGCAAGAGCAGTGAAGAAAAGGCTGGACAGGAACACCACTGCAGGAGTTTCCCCTCCTGGAATGTCAAGCATTCTTTGCCCACATTGTGAAAGAACATTTCGAGCCAAAATAGGCTTTATCAGTCATCTTAGAACTCACGACTCCATACTTTCAACCCCACTGGATGAATGAACGGTCATCATCATTCTTGATGGACAAACAACATGTGTACGCAAGTCATTTTCAGGGCCTACGAACGGGCCAGAACGGCAAATTATATGACTTTAGACTTGAAATTCACAGACTTTCAAAGGAATTGTAACCACCCAAGCAGCCAACCAACTAACGATCCAGCTACCCAACTAACCAACCATCCAACCAACTAACGATCCATCCAAACTGACTCTGGAAAGCAAAACATGGTTATGAACAGAAGAAAGGAAAAGTGAAGGTTGTTGAAAATATCATGTCAAATAATAACAACATCCTAACAAGGCTTGTGAATATTAGCAGATGGAGATCAAACCATAACAACAGATACAGCTGTCAGTCAGCGAACACAGATAGTACACGCAAGTAAAGGACTCAGCGAACACAGTACACGCAAGTAAAGGACCATTTTACACATCATGTGGCTACCTCTTAAGTCGGAGTGGATTCGCCTCATGGCGAGGGACACTGGTCACAGGGAAAGCCATCCAACACGCACACATCAATCCAGTACTCTAGAATTAGTAGCACGTGGATGGACTACGCTTGGGGTCTTAGCAACTGAACATGTTTAAAACAAAACACCATGGGGTTATTGGGCATATAGTGCTAGAACTATATTGTTATAGACCAATCCGCTCTATGTGTGTTGTTTGGTTGACCAATCCGCTCTATGTGTGTTGTTTGGTTGACCAATCCGCTCTATGTGTGTTGTTTGGTTGACCAATCCGCTCTATGTGTGTTGTTTGGTTGACCAATCCGCTCTAGGTGTGTTGTTTAGTCAGCATCACGCTGTCCGCCTTTACTTGTCGAGACGTTTTGTAGTACCCAATTTAGACTGGGTCTATTGGAGAGACCAGGTCAATTTTACAAATCCGGGCTGATTCGGATTCGAACCCATGACCAATTGAACCGTAGTCATGCGTCTAGCAACCACGTTAACATGGCTCAAATAATGATATCAATCAGACAGCAGAGAACATAGTACATGCCTCAAGCAGTCTTGTTAACAGCCAGGTTTTGGGAGAGTTTTTGTGAGCAAGCATGCAGCTCCGAATTGACCCAATGATACAGATTTCAGAAGTGACTCCAAGGAACCAGGCACCAGAAGTGATCCATCTGATACAAGCACCAGAACTGCCCCAAATGATACATGCACCAGATGTGCACCCAGCATTAAATACATCAGAAACTCAACCAGCATTATATGCACCAGAAAGGCACCAGCATTATATGCACCATAAATGCACCCATCATTATATACACCAGAAATGCAACCACCATTACATGCATCAGAAATGCACCAAGCATTATATTCACCAGAAATGCACCCAGCATTATATGCACTAGAAATGCACCCAATAGTGTATGCATCAGAAATGCATCCAGTGATAAATGCACCAGAAATGCACGCAACAATGTAGGCATCAGAAATGCATCCAAAGTTTAATCAATCAATCAGTCAAGTGCCGTCTCCACAATGAAGGTTGGCTGCAATGGATCTCCAATACTGCCTGTCTCTCATCTTGATTGTACATTATGTCAGATTGATGTTCGTCCATCTCTTGATATTAGCCTTCCACTTGTATCGTTGTCTGCCTCTTGCTTGCTTGCCGTCAACCATAACCTCCAGTATGGTTTTTATTAGTGTTATGTCTTTTAACGTGGCCGAAATATTTCACTTGCCTCTTTTTTATTTCTTTCATCAACTCTCTTTTCATTGCCAGTTTTTCTAGAACCTCTGTGTTTGCTTGTTTTTGTTTCAATAAAATACGACATATTCTTCTGTATACACACATCTCCAGGGCATCTATTCAAGTATTTAGTTTCTTGTTCAATGTAAAGGCTACCTCGCCATACAGTAGTGTTGAATATACGTAGCCTTTGACAATTCTCATTTTAATATGTTGTTAAATCTATAGATGTTAATACTGATTTCGTGCTGTTGAAAGCATTCTTGGCCAATCCTATTCTCTTTTTGAATCTACTTCACTTCTGCCATCATCTGTTATTACATGTCCAAGAAAGGAGAAACGTGTTACATGTTCTGGTATCTCCCCGTTTACTGTTTATTGATGGCCTTTCCTTTCCACTGCTAATTATCATTGTTTTGTTTTTTGGATGTTAATATCTAAGCCACATTCTGCACTATGCCTGTTTACTTGTTCCACTAGGCTTTTTTAACTCTCGCTCGCATTCTTCTAGTAACACGGTATCGTCAGCATACCTAAGAGTTTATGATTCTTCCACTGATGTTAAGTCCAGGCAGTTCGACTTCTTTAAACATCCTTTCTGTGTATAGGTTGAAGAGGCTTGGGAACAACACGCATCCCTGTCGTCCTCCTCTTTTTAGTTTGACATGTACTATATGAAAATGTGTGCACTGCTTATTTGAGCATGTTTATGTCAATTTTAGGAATTATCTTATTGAACTGCATCACTATTTTTACGTCACACATTGTATATGTATAATATTTTCCCCATATTATTCCCATTTTTGGGAGGCTGCTCACGATAATCGCCAATGTGTGTGTGGGTGAGTTGGTATATGTGTATGTGTGTGTATGTGTGTATGACAGCGGAGTAGATCCAGAAAATCAAAGACTGAAATCTGTGGAGAGTCATGAACGCCTACGCCAGCCGGCATGGCACTTGATGATGATGATGCTTTGATATTCAATTCAACACAGCGCTTACACCAGAAATTAATTAATCAACTCAGGATATGAAAATCCATGAATAAACTACACAGAAAGTGGTCCAGCCCTGGTTAAGCACGTCATTCAATAACAGACCAGGAGAAAAGTGATCGGTCTCCCGCGACAGATTGACACCTAGTGCTCACGAGTCCAGTTTTTGGTTTAGCTCATTGGCTTCACGTGATGTGAATCCACGGGCCCCGCAAGCTGTAATTCACCGGTGTTTCGGTAATCGTATGCAGCCGAGGTGCTAATCTTCAAACCATGACCCACGATCAAGTGGGTCATGGCACATTCATTGACAGACTCCAGAAGTGGACCCAGTGTTGCAACTACAGAAGTCCACCCATTGATAGGACTGTAGTAGTACACATAATTATAGGATTATAGCAGTACACCCAATTATAGGATTACAGTAGTACACCCAATTATAGGATTACAGTAGTACACCCAATTATAGGATTACAGTAGTACACCCAATTATAGGATTACAGTAGTACATCCAATTATAGGATTACAGTAGTACACCCAATTATAGGATTACAGTAGTACACCCAATTATAGGATTACAGTAGAACACTCAATTTTAGGATTACAGTAGTACATTCAATTATAGGAATACAATAGTACACCCAATTATAGGATTACAGTAGTACACCCAATTATAGGATTACAGTAGTACACCCAATTATAGGATTAAAGCAGTACACCCAATTATAGGATTACAGCAGTACACCCAATTATAGGATTACAGTAGTACACCCATTTATAGGATTACAGCAGTACACCAAATTATAGGATTACAGCAGTACACACAATTATAGGATTACAGTAGTGCAGTCAATTATAGGATTACAGTAGTACACCCAATTATAGGATTACGGTAGTACACCCAATTATAGGATTACAGTAGTACACCCAATTATAGGATTACAGTCGTGTACTCAATTATAGCATTACAGTAGTGCACTCAATTATAGAATTACAGTAGTGCATTCAATTATAGGATTACAATAGTACACCCAATTATAGGATTACAGTAGTACACCCAAATATAGGATTACAGCAGTTATCAGTTATCAGTTATCAGTTGGGGTATCTTCGTTGCACTCCTGACATGTCCATAGGTGCTCAGATCCTCCCCCCAGCATATGCATCAGCGTCCGGTGGCTAACTAATAGTGCCAGTTCTGTGTTGGTTGACGAGGCGCTTTGTTTTCCCGATGTACCTCTCGCGTCTGGCTAGGCCGATTCTTACTCCCAGGTCTTTCATCCTGGACAGCGATGTGGTATCATTGTCGTCAAAGTCCTCTGTTCTCGCCATATCTTTAAGGACGTTAATAACATCGGCACGATCCATGGGCTGGCCATCTACAGGGGGTGCAGAGCCAGCCAGTTTATCAGCCCGTTCATTTCCCTCGACTCCCGCATGTCCCGGGACGAAGATGAAGGTGACTTTACGGACAACAGACTTCCGCAGCGACTCAGTCCACTGTCTACGTACAGATCCAGCTTCGACCTTCTGAATCATGCTCATTGAATCACTTAGTACACACACGTTGGTATAATGCTGTGATTCCAGCCATATGAAAGCCTGTGTAACTGCCATCACCTCCATCGTCATGCTGCTCGTGGTCATAGAGTGGGCACCACTGGATTCTTGAACGGTTCGGCCCGCTGGACGGGCTGTAAATGCCCACGCACTTCTCTGCTGCTTTACAACAGATCCATCTGTATAGATGAGCACTTCGGGGCTATCTGAGTGTTCATAGATGAGCGCGTTAACCTCTGCATTGACAGCGGCAGGGTTCTGCTCTCTGCACCGTCTGTCGAGTGTGATAAAGCAGGAGAAAGTGCACTTAAAGGCTGGAGGCACCGGCACCCATTCCTTGCCGGGGTTGATACTGGTAAGACTGCAGACCTGTCTGACGACATCTTCCGCCCGACCCATCCATGATTTGCCCCTCTTTAGCCTGTCACCCTTTTCTCTGAATATAGCGTCATGCAGAGGGTGCTGCTCATCTGCACTTATTTTTAAGTATGCACGAGCTCTCCAGATCTTGATCCTGTGTTCCATTGTCGGGAAATCAAGGAGGTATCTCATTGCTACACAGCTGTCGCCAGTCGTCCCTAGGGGGGAAGTGGAGTCAACAGGCACACTGTTTAAAATCCTTTTCCTTATTGTGGGCTTTTGCCGGACCTTTGTCTGCATACCCCCTGTCAGTCTCAGGTACCTTATCCCTCTCTTTCCTCTTCTACTTTAACCCCTAAACAATACCCTTCATATTGTTTCAGAACATACCCACACAAGACTGTATTTTAACAACTGATAAAAAATAACATTTAATACAGAAAAGTGTCACGTGTGTGTGTGTGTGTGTGTGTGTGTGTGTGTGTGTGTGTGTGTGTGTGTGTGTGTGTGTGTGTGCACTGTTTGCATGTGGAAATATGTAGTATTTTCTATGGTGTATGTGAGAATAGAGTAGTGAGCTCAGGATCGTTCATCAAGTTCGGTCATGCCAAATCACACCATAGTAAGTTCAGAACAGGTCTCACCGAATGTCGCATCTCCCCGGACAATGGTTGACTTCTTGGAGTTAATCCGATATATATAGTCTGGGTGACTGTTCTCCACTACTGAATATGGCCTATTAATGTTCATGAACCAGGAACACACTATGTACCTATTATGTTCCTTAAAATCCTGATACCAACGAAGATCTCCCTATATCTAACACGAGTTTAAAGAAACCTTTCTGTCCGGTTGCAAAATGTTACTGAATGAGTGTCTTTACTCTGCCACCTCTCTACAACCTAAAGTTATAGTCACTCGACATAGTCATAGTTACTTCACATCACTGTTATTCCACCTCTCTACCTAATATTGTCATTGTCTATGGAGGTGTTAATAGTTTAATAAACACCACGGCCTTGGGCACTCAATCACTGCTACACTGGCCCTTTTCAGGATACCACTCCTGCTTTCCATGAGTCTATCATTTTTTGAACGATATCCCATTTCCGAGGCCAATTAGTATAACTGCACTCAGTATAATTGCTATTTTCCTCCTCTCCCAGCTGTCCTTAATTTCTCCGGTACCGTAAAATATCACTCAGTGTGACTTGCATTGTCCACACCTCGTAGTAATACTTTCTTTCTGTTAAACAGTTGAACCTGTAGAGAATAGAACATTCTGTGAGAGAAAAACCCTATTCCAATCCACTATATGTGATTATAGGCCAAAGGCCATAATCAGATATTTATCCTGGTTAACCTGGAACTACCCTCTAGCTTAAGACAGAGTCGTTCGTCACATTTGGGTGGCAAGGAAAAAGAAAGACCAAACGTACAAACACAGGAGCCCCAGTTGGCCTCACTACCGGAATATCCCACCCTGTACATTTCCTTTATCCCCCCCCCCCCCCAGCCATCTCAAATCTCACCGCATATCATCCCATTACACTGGTCTTACCCTGCCGAGTGAAATGATATATAACTCTACCTATTTTAAGCTAGGCATCAGCCAGCTGCGGCCGACGCTCTCAGATTACGTTCTCACAACACACTATCACTAAGTTCCAGTCATAACTCGATTTATAAATAAACTACCTTATGCTAGCGTTCCTGTTCGGAGTCGGAATTCACAATTCATCACAGTTTCCAAAACGCAGGAGACCCCGTAAATCCTCTTCTCCATTAGAACAGGAATAACCGAACACTCCCTTCAAGAGTATTACATTCCACTGATCGCAAGTTTAGTTAACTTCACCCAGCCAAATGTTGCACGAGTGACGTCACTCACGTGACCGGACTTCAATCAAGACAGCACCACCCCCCTTCTCCATTATCCTGAGATCCGGGCAAACAGAATGCCGAATTCTTTTGATGCCGGGCAGGGCAACATGCCGCCGATTGTCTTTTGATCTCGGGAATTCTCCTGGAATCCCGGTGGTGTCTGAAATGGGGAACATATTTCCCCACATCAAATAGTTGTGGCGCCTAGCAACGGCGGTTTTCAGGCCTTTCATCAATCTGGATCTAAATTCTTCAGTATTATGTGACAACAGCTAGTGTCTCTCGTGCAGCCCAAAATGATGCGCATGGCTTCGTTTTGTACCTTTTCGAGTCTTCCAATCTGTGTAGGGCTGACAGTGAGGATGGCCAGGGCATACTCGATGCGTGAAAGTACAAGTCCTTGGAACAGAAGTATTAACAGTCTTTGCTCGATATTGGCAGTCGCCATGACTCTCATTGCTGACAAACCTTTTCGAGCCTTCGTTATGACATAATCGACATGATCTCTGAAGGACAAGCTACGATCAAGCCTCACGCCAAGATATGTTATTGACTGGGTTCTACTCAAACTGCTCCCATCCATTCTTACTGCCGGCAGGTCTGTTTTCACAATATGGTTGTTTAGTGAGAACCATGTAACCGTTGCCTTTGCAGGGTTGACAAGGGCATCGGCATCAGCACACCATGAGGAAATTCGATCTAGTTCGCCCTGCATATCATTGGCAACCGCCTGTCTATCTCGACCCTGTCGGTACACGAGAATGTCGTAAACGAATGACAGAGTCCTACCCCTCCCGTCCAACTGTTGTTCAGTGATCGGCACCGTATACACGTTGAATAGTACTGGTGACAGTAGTGAACCCTGCGGCAATCCTGGACATATCGTTATCGGCTCAGAAGACCAACTCCCGCATTTTAGCACCACCTTCCTTTGGAGCAGAACTGCAGCTATCCATCGTACAAGGTGAGGGTGCACTTTCAGTCTGAGGAGGGTTTGCATCAATTGCTCGAAAGATACTCCGTTATATGCGTCCTCTAAGTCTATGGCGGCCACACATGTCTCTTCTCTGACCTGAAATCCTTCGTAAACATCTTGAGCAAAGACCGCCGCATTCAGCCATGACTCTTTGTTGCGTCTGTATCCTCCAAGTGTGGGCGGGAAGCAGCCGAGCTGTTCCAAGTCCCAAGCAAGTCTGTGTGCTACAATTTTCTCCAGTAGCTTGCCAGCAGTATTCTGCATCGTAATGATTCTGTAGCCGCTTATCTTGGAATGTCTTTGTTCGGTTTTGGCAGCGGCAGCAAGTAGCTATGTAGCCATTCTTCTTTGAGCTGACCCCTCTGGATACTGGTGTTGAATCCTCTGGCCAGTTCTTCCATGTCATCATCTGATATCACCAGTTGGTCACCATATCGGATGCCGTCTGGGCCTGGGGCGGTGTTAAGTGATTTCTTGAGCATCGCACGCAATATCTCAGCTGTGATTGTCCATTCTTCGTCTGTCCCGACCCCCTCGCACAACTGAGAGAGTATCGTCGTGGTCCTCTGTCTGGCGGGCTCGTCTTTCTGGTCAGTCTGTTCTATGTAGCGTGCATCCGACTTTTTCCATGCGAGGTCTGTGCCTTGAAAGTCTGGAATACCCCTACGTTGTGCAGCACCGTTCATGCTCTTGTGGAGGCGCCAGAATGTCGTAAGAGATCGCTCGGAGCACACCTTCCTGCAGAACTCGTCCCATTTCTCGGCCTTGACCTGTTTGGCGCAGGATTTGAAAAAAGTCGTCGTCCTATCGACCTCAGTCTTTAGGTTCGCCAATTCAACCTGTGGCATGTTAGCCTTTCTGGCCTTTTGCCAGTCTTTGACAGCCTGCCTCTTTCCCAGCCATGCCTTCTCGACCTCTCCATTCCACCATGGTGGCTGCAACCATCTTTCTTGTCTCCTGCGGGAGGAAGTTAGTTTTCTTCTTCTGATCTTGCTTATGGCGTCTTGACCAGTGTTGTCGTACGGGAAGGCATTTGTCTTGTTTCTTTGACTGATGGCCCCGTCAGGATTACAGCAGTACACGATTACAGCATTAAGGATTACAGCAGTACACCCAATTATAGGATTACAGTAGTACACCCAATTATAGGATTACAGTAGTACACCCAATTATAGGATTACAGTAGTGCAGTCAATTATAGGATTACAGTAGTGCACTCAATTATAGCATTACAGTAGTGCACTCAATTATAGGATTACAGTAGTACACCCAATTATAGGATTACAGTTGTACACCCAAATATAGGATTATAGCAGTACACCCAAATATAGGATTACAGTACTACACCCAATTATAGGATTATAGCAGTACACCCAATTATAGGATTATTGAGTGTAGTACTGTAATCCTATATTTGGGTTACTGCTGTAATCCTAATATTGGGTGTACTACTGTAATCCTATAATTGGGGGTGTACTACGTAATCCTATAATTGAATGCACTACTGTAATGCTATAATTGAGTGCACTACTGTAATCCTAAATTGACTGCACTACTGTAATCCTATAATTGGGTGTACTACTGTAATCCTATAATTGAGTGTACTACTGTAATCCTATAATTGGGTGTATGCTGTAATCTTAATGCTGTAATAGTGTACTGCTGTAATCCTGACGGGGCCACAGTCAAAGAAACAAGACAAAGGCCTTCCCGTACGACAACACGGTCAAGACGCCATAAGCAAGATCAGAAGAAGAAAACTAACTTCCTCCCGCAGGAGACAAGAAAGATGGTTGCAGCCACCATGGTGGAATGGAGAGGTCGAGAAGCATGGCTGGGAAAGAGGCAGGCTGTCAAAGACTGGCAAAAGGCCAGAAAGGCTAACATGCCACAGGTTGAATGGCGAACCTAAAGGACTGAGGTCGATAGGACGACGACTTTTTTCAAATCCTGCGCCAAACAGGTCAAGGCGAGAAATGGGACGAGTTCTGCAGGAAGGTGCTGCTCCGAGCGATCTCTTAGGACATTCTGGCGCCTCCACAAGAGCATGAACGGTGCTGCACACGTAGGGGTATTCCAGACTTTCAAGGCACAGACCTCGCATGGAAAAAGTCGGATGCACGCTACATAGAAACAGATGACCAGAAAGACGAGCCCGCCAGACAGAGGACCACGACGATACTCTACTCAGTTGTGCGAGGGGGTCGGGACAGACGAAGAATGGACAATCACAGCTGAGATATGCGTGCGATGCTCAAGAAATCACTTAAACACGCCCCAGGCCCAGACGGCATCCGATATGGTGACCAACTGGTGATATCAGATGATGACATGGAAGAATGGCCAGAGGATCAACACCAGTATCCAGATAGGGTAGCTCAAAGAAGAATGGCTACATAGCTACTTGCTGGCGCTGCCAAAAACCGAACAAAGACATTCCAAGATAAGCGGCTACAGAATCATTACGATGCAGAATATGCTGGCAAGCTACGGAGGAAATTGTGTAGCACACAGACTTGCTTGGGACTTGGAACAGCTCGGCTGCTTCCCGCCCACACTGGAGGATACAGACGCAACAAAGAGTCATGGCTGAATGCGGCGGTCTTTGCTCAAGATGTTACGAAGGATTTCAGGTCAGAGAAGAGACAGGTGGCCGCCATAGACTGAGAGGACGCATATAACGGAGTATCTTTCGAGCAATTGATGCAAACCCTCCTCAGACTGAAGTGCACCCTCACCTTGTACGATGGATAGCTGCAGTTCTGCTCCAAGGAAGGTGGTGCTAAATGCGGGAGTTGGTCTTCTGAGCCGATAACGATATGTCCAGGATTGCCGCAGGGTTCACTACTGTCACCAGTACTATTCAACGTGTATACGGTGCCGATCACTGAACAACAGTTGGACGGGAGGGGTAGGACTCTGTCATTCGTTTACGACATTCTCGTGTACCGACAGGGTCGAGATAGACAGGCGGTTGCCAATGATATGCAGGGCGAACTAGATCGAATTTCCTCATGGTGTGCTGATGCGATGCCCTTGTCAACCCTGCAAGGCAACGGTTTACATGGTTCTCACTAAACAACCATATTGTGAAAACAGACCTGCCGGCAGTAAGAATGGATGGAGCAGTTTGAGTAGAAACAGTCAATAACATATCTTGGCGTGAGGCTTGATCGTAGCTTGTCCTTCAGAGATCATGTAGATTATGTCATAACGAAGGCTCGAAAAGGTTTGTCAGCAATGAGAGTCATGGCGACTGCCAATATCGAGCAAAGACTGTTAATACTTCTGTTCCAAGGACTTGTACTTTCACGCATCGAGTATGCCCTGGCCATCCTCACTGTCAGCCTACACAGATTGGAAGACTCGAAAAGGTACAAAACGAAGCCATGCGCACATTTTGGGCTGCACGAGAGACACTAGCTGTTGTCACATAATACTGAAGAATTTAGATCCAGATTGATGAAAGGCCTGAAACCGCCGTTGCTAGGCGCCACAACTATTTGATGTGGGGAAATATGTTCCCCATTTCAGACACCACCGGGATTCCAGGAGAATTCCCGAGATCAAAAGACAATCGGCGGCATGTTGCCCTGCCCGGCATCAAAAGAATTCGGCATTCTGTTTGCCCGGATCTCAGGATAATGGAGAAGGGGGGTGGTGCTGTCTTGATTGAAGTCCGGTCACGTGAGTGACGTCACTCGTGCAACATTTGGCTGGGTGAAGTTAACTAAACTTGCGATCAGTGGAATGTAATACTCTTGAAGGGAGTGTTCGGTTATTCCTGTTCTAATGGAGAAGAGGATTTACGGGGTCTCCTGCGTTTTGGAAACTGTGATGAATTGTGAATTCCGACTCCGAACAGGAACGCTAGCATAAGGTAGTTTATTTATAAATCGAGTTATGACTGGAACTTAGTGATAGTGTGTTGTGAGAACGTAATCTGAGAGCGTCGGCCGCAGCTGGCTGATGCCTAGCTTAAAATAGGTAGAGTTATATATCATTTCACTCGGCAGGGTAAGACCAGTGTAATGGGATGATATGCGGTGAGATTTGAGATGGCTGGGGGGGGGGGGGGATAAAGGAAATGTACAGGGTGGGATATTCCGGTAGTGAGGCCAACTGGGGCTCCTGTGTTTGTACGTTTGGTCTTTCTTTTTCCTTGCCACCCAAATGTGACGAACGACTCTGTCTTAAGCTAGAGGGTAGTTCCAGGTTAACCAGGATAAATATCTGATTATGGCCTTTGGCCTATAATCACATATAGTGGATTCGAATAGGGTTTTTCTCTCACAGAATGTTCTATTCTCTACAGGTTCAACTGTTTAACAGAAAGAAAGTATTACTACGAGGTGTGGACAATGCAAGTCACACTGAGTGATATTTTACGGTACCGGAGAAATTAAGGACAGCTGGGAGAGGAGGAAAATAGCAATTATACTGAGTGCAGTTATACTAATTGGCCTCGGAAATGGGATATCGTTCAAAAATGATAGACTCATGGAAAGCAGGAGTGGTATCCTGAAAAGGGCCAGTGTAGCAGTGATTGAGTGCCCAAGGCCGTGGTGTTTATTAAACTATTAACACCTCCATAGACAATGACAATATTAGGTAGAGAGTGGAATAACAGTGATGTGAAGTAACTATGACTATGTCGAGTGACTATAACTTTAGGTTGTAGAGAGGTGGCAGAGTAAAGACACTCATTCAGTAACATTTTGCAACCGGACAGAAAGGTTTCTTTAAACTCGTGTTAGATATAGGGAGATCTTCGTTGGTATCAGGATTTTAAGGAACATAATAGGTACATAGTGTGTTCTGGTTCATGAACATTAATAGGCCATATCAGTAGTGGAGAACAGTCACCCAGACTATATATATCGGATTAACTCCAAGAAGTCAACCATTGTCCGGGGAGATGCGACATTCGGTGAGACCTGTTCTGAACTTACTATGGTGTGATTTGGCATGACCGAACTTGATGAACGATCCTGAGCTCACTACTCTATTCTCACATACACCATAGAAAATACTACATATTTCCACATGCAAACAGTGCACACACACACACACACACACACACACACACACACACACACACACACACACACACACACACACGGACACTTTTCTGTATTAAATGTTATTTTTTATCAGTTGTTAAAATACAGTCTTGTGTGGGTATGTTCTGAAACAATATGAAGGGTATTGTTTAGGGGTTAAAGTAGAAGAGGAAAGAGAGGGATAAGGTACCTGAGACTGACAGGGGGTATGCAGACAAAGGTCCGGCAAAAGCCCACAATAAGGAAAAGGATTTTAAACAGTGTGCCTGTTGACTCCACTTCCCCCCTAGGACGACTGGCGACAGCTGTGTAGCAATGAGATACCTCCTTGATTTCCCGACAATGGAACACAGGATCAAGATCTGGAGAGCTCGTGCATACTTAAAATAAGTGCAGATGAGCAGCACCCTCTGCATGACGCTATATTCAGAGAAAAGGGTGACAGGCTAAAGAGGGGCAAATCATGGATGGGTCGGGCGGAAGATGTCGTCAGACAGGTCTGCAGTCTTACCAGTATCAACCCCGGCAAGGAATGGGTGCCGGTGCCTCCAGCCTTTAAGTGCACTTTCTCCTGCTTTATCACACTCGACAGACGGTGCAGAGAGCAGAACCCTGCCGCTGTCAATGCAGAGGTTAACGCGCTCATCTATGAACACTCAGATAGCCCCGAAGTGCTCATCTATACAGATGGATCTGTTGTAAAGCAGCAGAGAAGTGCGTGGGCATTTACAGCCCGTCCAGCGGGCCGAACCGTTCAAGAATCCAGTGGTGCCCACTCTATGACCACGAGCAGCATGACGATGGAGGTGATGGCAGTTACACAGGCTTTCATATGGCTGGAATCACAGCATTATACCAACGTGTGTGTACTAAGTGATTCAATGAGCATGATTCAGAAGGTCGAAGCTGGATCTGTACGTAGACAGTGGACTGAGTCGCTGCGGAAGTCTGTTGTCCGTAAAGTCACCTTCATCTTCGTCCCGGGACATGCGGGAGTCGAGGGAAATGAACGGCTGATAAACTGGCTGGCTCTGCACCCCCTGTAGATGGCCAGCCCATGGATCGTGCCGATGTTATTAACGTCCTTAAAGATATGGCGAGAACAGAGGACTTTGACGTCAATGATACCACATCGCTGTCCAGGATGAAAGACCTGGGAGTAAGAATCGGCACTAGCCAGACGCGAGAGGTACATCGGGAAAACAAAGCGCCTCGTCAACCAACACAGAACTGGCACTATTAGTAGCCACCGGACGCTGATGCATATGCTGGGGGGAGGATCTGAGCACCTATGGACATGTCCGGAGTGCAACGAAGATACCCCAACTGATAACTGATAACTGATAACTGCTGTAATCCTATATTTGGGTGTACTACTGTAATCCTATAATTGAGTGCACTACTGTAATGCTATAATTGAATGCACTACTGTAATTCTATAATTGAGTGCACTACTGTAATGCTATAATTGAGTACACGACTGTAATCCTATAATTGGGTGTACTACTGTAATCCTATAATTGGGTGTACTACCGTAATTCTATAATTGACTGTACTACTGTAATCGTATAATTGACTGCACTACTGTAATCCTTTAATTGGGTGTACTACTGTAATCCTATAATTTGGTGTACTGCTGTAATCCTATAATGGGTGTACTACTATAATCCTATAATTGGGTGTACTACTGTAATCCTATATTTGGGTGTACTGCTATAATCCTATATTTGGGTGTACTACTGTAATCCTATAATTGGGTGTACTACTGTAATCCTATAATTGGGTGTACTCTGTATTCCTATAATTGAATGTACTACTGTAATCCTAAATTGAGTGTTCTACTGTAATCCTATAATTGGGTGTACTATGTAATCCTATAATTGTGTGTACTACTGTAATCCTATAATTGGATGTACTACTGTAATCCTATAATTGGGTGTACTACTGTAATCCTATAATTGGGTGTACTACTGTAATCCTATAATTGGGTGTACTACTGTAATCCTATAATTGGGTGTACTGCTATAATCCTATAATTATGTGTACTACTACAGTCCTATCAATGGGTGGACTTCTGTAGTTGCAACACTGGGTCCACTTCTGGAGTCTGTCAATGAATGTGCCATGACCCACTTGATCGTGGGTCCATGGTTTGAAGATTAGCACCTCGGCTGCATACGATTACCGAAACACCGGTGAATTACAGCTTGCGGGGCCCGTGGATTCACATCACGTGAAGCCAATGAGCTAAACCAAAACCTGGACTCGTGAGCACTAGGTGTCAATCTGTCGCGGGAGACCGATCACTTTTCTCCTGGTCTGTTATTGAATGACGTGCTTAACCAGGGCTGGACCACTTTCTGTGTAGTTTATTCATGGATTTTCATATCCTGAGTTGATTAATTAATTTCTGGTGTAAGCGCTGTGTTGAATTGAATATCAAAGCATCATCATCATCAAGTGCCATGCCGGCTGGCGTAGGCGTTCATGACTCTCCACAGATTTCAGTCTTTGATTTTCTGGATCTACTCCGCTGTCATACACACATACACACACATACACATATACAACTCACCCACACACACATGGCGATTATCGTGAGCAGCCTCCCAAAAATGGGAATAATATGGGGAAAATATTATACATATACAATGTGTGACGTAAAAATAGTGATGCAGTTCAATAAGATAATTCTAAAATTGACATAAACATGCTCAAATAAGCAGTGCACACATTTTCATATAGTACATGTCAAAACTAAAAAGAGGAGGACGACAGGGATGCGTGTTGTTCCCAAGCCTCTTCAACCTATACACAGAAAGGATGTTTAAAGAAGTCGAACTGCCTGGACTTAACATCAGTGGAAGAATCATAAACTCTTAGGTATGCTGACGATACCGTGTTACTAGAAGAATGCGAGCGAGAGTTAAAAAAGCCTAGTGGAACAAGTAAACAGGCATAGTGCAGAATGTGGCTTAGATATTAACATCCAAAAAACAAAAACAATGATAATTAGCAGTGGAAAGGAAAGGCCATCAATAAACAGTAAACGGGGAGATACCAGAACATGTAACACGTTTCTCCTTTCTTGGACATGTAATAACAGATGATGGCAGAAGTGAAGTAGATTCAAAAGAGAATAGGATTGGCCAAGAATGCTTTCAACAGCACGAAATCAGTATTAACATCTATAGATTTTAACAACATATTAAAATGAGAATTGTCAAAGGCTACGTATATTCAACACTACTGTATGGCGAGTAGCCTTACATTGAACAAGAAACTAAATACTTGAATAGATGCCCTGGAGATGTGTGTATACAGAAGAATATGTCGTATTTTATTGAAACAAAAACAAGCAAACACAGAGGTTCTAGAAAAACTGGCAATGAAAAGAGAGTTGATGAAAGAAATAAAAAAGAGGCAAGTGAAATATTTCGGCCACGTTTAAAAGACATAACACTAATAAAAACCATACTGGAGGTTATGGTTGACGGCAAGCAAGCAAGAGGCAGACAACGATACAAGTGGAAGGCTAATATCAAGAGATGGACGAACATCAATCTGACATAATGTACAATCAAGATGAGAGACAGGCAGTATTGGAGATCCATTGCAGCCAACCTTCATTGTGGAGACCACTTGACTGATTGATTGATTAAACTTTGGATGCATTTCTGATGCCTACATTGTTGCGTGCATTTCTGGTGCATTTATCACTGGATGCATTTCTGATGCATACACTATTGGGTGCATTTCTAGTGCATATAATGCTGGGTGCATTTCTGGTGAATATAATGCTTGGTGCATTTCTGATGCATGTAATGGTGGTTGCATTTCTGGTGTATATAATGATGGGTGCATTTATGGGGCATATAATGCTGGTGCCTTTCTGGTGCATATAATGCTGGTTGAGTTTCTGATGTATTTAATGCTGGGTGCACATCTGGTGCATGTATCATTTGGGCAGTTCTGGTGCTTGTATCAGATGGATCACTTCTGGTGCCTGGTTCCTTGGAGTCACTTCTGAAATCTGTATCATTGGGTCAATTCGGAGCTGCATGCTTGCTCACAAAAACTCTCCCAAAACCTGGCTGTTAACAAGACTGCTTGAGGCATGTACTATGTTCTCTGCTGTCTGATTGATATCATTATTTGAGCCATGTTAACGTGGTTGCTAGACGCATGACTACGGTTCAATTGGTCATGGGTTCGAATCCGAATCAGCCCGGATTTGTAAAATTGACCTGGTCTCTCCAATAGACCCAGTCTAAATTGGGTACTACAAAACGTCTCGACAAGTAAAGGCGGACAGCGTGATGCTGACTAAACAACACACCTAGAGCGGATTGGTCAACCAAACAACACACATAGAGCGGATTGGTCAACCAAAACAACACACATAGAGCGGATGGTCAACCAAACAACACACATAGAGCGGATTGGTCAACCAAACAACACACATAGAGCGGATTGGTCTATAACAATATAGTTCTAACAAGATATGGCCAATAACCCCATGGTGTTTTGTTTTAAACGTTCAGTTGCTAAGTACCCAAGCGTAGTCCATTCACGTGCTACAAATTCTAGAGCACTGGATTGATGTGTGCGTGTTGGATGGCTTTCCCTGTGACCAGTGTCCCTCGCCATGAGGCGAATCCACTCCGACTAAGAGGTAGCCACATGATGTGTAAAATGGTCCTTTACTTGCGTGTACTGTGTTCGCTGGGTCCTTCACTTGCGTGTACTATCTGTGTTCGCTGACTGACAGCTGTATCTGTTGTTATGGTTTGATCTCCAACTGCTAATATTCACAAGCCTTGTTAGGATGTTGTTATTATTTGACATGATATTTTCAACAACCTTCACTTTTCCTTTCTTCTGTTCATAAACCATGTTTTGCTTTCCAGAGTCAGTTTGGATGGATCGTTAGTTGGTTGGATGGTTGGTTAGTTGGGTAGCTGGATCGTTAGTTGGTTGGCTGCTTGGGTGGTTACAATTCCTTTGAAAGTCTGTGAATTTCAAGTCTAAAGTCATATAATTTGCCGTTCTGGCCCGTTCGTAGGCCCTGAAAATGACTTGCGTACACATGTTGTTTGTCCATCAAGAATGATGATGACCGTTCATTTCATCCAGTGAGGGTTGAAAGTATGGAGTCGTGAGTTCTAAGATGACTGATAAAGCCTATTTTGGCTCGAAATGTTCTTTCACAATGTGGGCAAAGAATGCTTGACATTCCAGGAAGGGAAACTCCTGCAGTGTTGTTCCTGTCCAGCCTTTTCTTTACTGCTCATGCAGTCCTGGTTGCTTCACAAGTAACTGCACCCTTGCGCAATGATGTACGCCACGAATTTCGGTCTTTGTGTTCCCAGTGTCATGATAAATTCCAAAAGCCTTTAGTAAGATCCTCGGAGCGTCGTTGAAGCGTTTCCTCTGGCCGTCTTTTGAATGTTTACCACAATGCAGCTAGCCTTACAAAATCGTATAGGTAGCCTGTGATCTGGCATGCGAGTCAAGTGACCAGCCCAGCGAATCTGATTCTTCCTTAGTAGAGTGTGGATACTGGGCATGGACGCTCTTTCTAGGACTTCAGTGTCTGGGGTCTGGTCTTGCCATTTAATCTTCAATAGTTTCCTAAGGCAGACTGTGTGGAAGTGGTTTAATTTCCTAGTTTTTCGCTGATAAACAGTCCAGATTTCACAAGCATATAGCAGTGTGGATAAAACTACTGCTTTGTAGACTCTCAGCTTTGTTTGCAAGCTTATTCCATTTCTGTCACACACATTCTTGTACAGTCTGCCAAAGGCCGCACTGGCCTTAGAGATTATTATATTCATTTCGTCATCAACTGTGGCACTTGTGACACAGTGTTGCCAAGATAGGTGAATTTGTCCACAACACTTAGTTTATGACCATTCACTTTGATATTCGGCAAGGTGTGATTAATCCCCGGAGCTGGCTGGTACATAATTAAGGTCTTCTCCAAGTTAATATTGAACCCAAAAGTTGGCACAGGTATATGCGAAAGCTGGAACATTGTGTTGCATGTCTGCCTCTGAGTTAGCATATAGAGTGCAATCATCAGCAAACAGGAGTTCTCTGACGGTTGTCGCTGTTAGTTTTGGTTTTCGCTTTCAGCCTTCTGAGATTGAACAACTTTCCGTCCAAGCGGTAGTTGATATTTATTCCAATGTCGTTGTTCTCGAAGGCGTTCTTCAGCATAGCTGAAAACATGAGGCTGAACAGTGTAGGGTGTCAGGACACAGCCTTGCTTCACTCAATTGGTGACAGGAAAGGACAGCTCACCATTTTCCTGAACTCTTGCCTGCATACCACCATGAAATAGGCGCACTCTTTGGACACAACTTTCGTGGACAGCCATATTTGCCATATCGTCCACTGTTCTTCTCTGCTGACTGTATCAAAAGCCTTGATAAGAAATGAAAGTGGAAAACATTTCGGATTTCTGTTCCTGACGTTTATCTTGCAGCTGCTTGCAGCGAAAATCATGTCAACAGTTCCACGTTCTTTTCTGAAGCCACATTGATCCTTAGGAAGAAGACCTTGGTCGAGATGAGCTGTGAGAAGATTGACTTTCGTGCAATAGTGGTTAGTACGCTGGTCATTGTTTAACCCTTAGCAGAGATTATTTTATTACTCTCTTGACCGACCCATCATACATAATAAACATGTCTACCAGATAATATTCAAAAAGGTCAGGAAATGAAAATCATCGACGAAGGAAACTAACCATCCTAACCCAACATTATATCCATATTATTTAGGTATTTCATTACAATAGACTAAACCCAATGTTCAAAACAGAGATATTTCATATTTACTGGCACGAGACCAATGTAAGTTTAGATATTTCATTGCCAATAAACTCTAACCGAATTTCAGTGTTGCACATATTACATTGCCAATAGACTCTAACACACTGTGTAGGTTTACGATTTCATTGCTAATAGACTCGATCCCAGTTTCTAAGATTTATTAAGAAATTACATTCTCCAAGATGGCGGTGTAAACCGCGTTCGCTCGATTCGGAGATTAATTATGTGTTCTGTGCGTGTTTCTTAACATCAATTTGTTCAAATAAGGATGAACCTACGACAGGTCCAGCAAACCGGTAGGGAATTTATTTGTTCAAGAACTATTGCTCGCGAATTATGGAGGAAATTGAGAGAAAAACGCAGCTCTATCAGCGTTCACGCCGGAAACTACACACCGAAGCGTCACAACAATTTCAACAAACGACTAACGACGACAACTGCTAAATTTCGACACACTTCAAATAGAAAGGAGATTTTTGCAACTTGGAATGTTACAGGTCTAGGATATAAGGAACCAGCTCTCGTTAGAGTTTATGAAACAATCAAATATTCAATTATTAGGACTCGCAGACACTAGGAAAAAGGGGCAGAACACGAACAAACACATGACGGTTACGTCCTTAATATGGAGTGGCGTCGATCAGCGAGCTACAGCTAAACATGGAGATGGGTTTTTGTTGCATCCAGACAAAGCGAAAAGCCATTATCAACACTAAATTTATATCAGAAAGGATAATACTAGTACAGATCAAAGAAGGAAATAGAACAACAACTTTTATACAAACATACGCCCCATGTAATGACACTTACAGCGACGAAGACAAAGACGAATATTTGATAAACTTGCAGACACGTTAAATAATGTCAAGGAGACAGATGAACTAGTTGTGATGGGTGATTTTAACGGACGAATAGGCACACGAAGAACACCGTGGGAGGATTGCATGGCGCCATTCAGCGACACAGAGACTGATTGTAACAGCAATGGTCAACATCTACTCAACATATGCTCCGAACATGGACTAATAATAGCAAATAGTTTTTTTCAACATCGTCGTAGCCACACCAAAACCTGGTATAAATGGAATGACATAAACCAAGCATCCCAAATTGACTTTATTCTAATTAGGAAATCAGACAGAAGGCTACTATTAGATTCAAGAGCACTCCCAAATACAGATGTTGATACTGATCACAAACCAGTCATAATAAAAAAGATTTCACCACACAGGAGAATAAGAAACAAAAAGTAACAACACATGTCATCAATTATAGGAGGCTGCAGGAAAATACAGTTACAGACGAATTCAATCAAGAAATCCAAAACCTACATAAGAACATCCCTGATGACCACTCAAGCGTAGATAAGGAATGGACATGTTTCAAGGCTGCCATGCTCGACACACTGAAAAATAAATGTGGAACAAAGAAAGTAGGGCAAGACAAAAGATTAAGAACAGCTTGGTGGAACAACGAAGTTAAAGATAGCATATTCAAAAAGAAGGTAGCATTCAAAAAGTGGATCACAACTAAATCTGAACAGGACTATATTACTTATAGAATAGCACGACGTAATGCCAAACGAACAATTAGAGCATCTAAAGATGAATCCTGGAGAATATACGGTGAACAGATGGCGACCCTTAGCAAAGACTGCCCAAGAGAATTTTATAAACGTGTCACCACAATGAGAAACAGAGATGCATGTTACAACCCAACCACCATCATAAACAGCAAAAGAGGTATACCAATATTTAATCCACAACAAAGACTAGCAAGATGGGCAGAATACTTTCAAGAACTACTTAACCCCACACATAACATAGGAAACCTCACTTTTGTGCCTAAACGCCAGGGACAGCAAGAACCAAATTTCATACCTGCAGAAGTCAAAGCAGTTATACAGAAAAGTCCTAAGAACAAATCACCAGCTCCAGATGGAATAACCACAGAAGCTATTCAGGCCTGTGGGGAAACAGGAGTTAAATGGCTAACAAGACTTTTTAATATAGCATGGGAAGAAAGAAAAGTCCTAGATGATTGGCAACAGGCAATAATAGTACGAATATGGAAAAAGAAAGGCAATATGAGAGAGTGCGAAACATACAGAGGTATATCACTCCTAAGCCATATAGGGAAAATGTATGCAAAACTTTTGGAACAAAGAGCTAGACCAATAGTTGAACAACAGTTAAGCAAAGCACAATTCGGTTTTCGGAAAGGTAAAAGTTGCACTGATGCATTATTTACACATAGACAAATTTGTGAAAAAACTATTGAATATAGTGACCAGCAGAATATTGTGTTTGTAGATCAGGAAAAGGCTTTTGATAGAGTAGACAGATACAAATTATGGACCATCCTTGAAGACTATGGGATAGAAGGGCAACTGCTAGAAAACATCATAGCCATGTACCACTCGAGCCAAAGTGCAGTAAGAACACAGGAAGGTATATCAGATATGTTCACAGTCAATACAGGAGTGAGGCAGGGATGTGTGCTCTCTCCCCTGCTATTCAATATCTACATGGACAGAATTTCCAAAGAAGCAAGTCTCGACAGACCAGATTCAGAAAATTTAGAACTCTTTACTCCAGATGAAACAACTGACCCACAGGGAATAAATGAACTTCTATTTGCAGATGATCAGTGCCTGTTTTACAGTGATGAGAGCAGACTACAAAATCATATTACTAATCTGAGTTCAACCTGCAGCAGATACAATATGAGTATAAACACAGCCAAAACCGAAGTAATGCAAGTTAGCAGATCGCCAGGCCCACTAAATATACAGATAAATAACACACCTCTGAAACAAGTTAAAGAATTCAAATACCTTGGAAGTATGATCACAGAAGATGGCAGATTGGACAGAGAAATTGAAATCAGATGTCAAAAGCTAGTGCACTTACATATCAACTATCACCCTTACTGAAACATCCAAACATACCCATGTCCGCAAAACGACAGATAATAAACAGCATATTCACACCAACCCTATGCTAGCAATCTCAAACCTGGACTTTATCCAAATTACACCTTCGCAAAATCAACACCTGCGAAATGAGATGCCTGAGGAGAGCTGCCAACTTAACAATCCGAGACCGAGTAAGAAATGCTACTATCAGACAGACTGTGGGATCAACACCTTGTGCCACATTTATTGACAGACAGAAGATCAAGTGGTCATTAGAATGCAACATCAACAACTACCATCACTGGCCTTACATCAAAGATCATCTGCGACGAGACCACGAGGACGTCCAAGAAAATGGATTGACGACATCAGAGACATTGTACAACCTCACGGAATGACACTATCTAGTGCCGTCCACCGGGCGCTGGAACGCAAATTATTCCTCCCCACGACGCTTGACGGCAGAAGTGGAAGATGATGATGATGATGATGATATATATATATATATATATATATATATATATATATATATATATATATATATATATATATATATATATATATATATACGCCTGCGCCACTCGGTATGGCACTTGATGATGATTATTATTATTATTATAAAGCACCCTTATCAAAACGTTGGGCACTTTCCTATAGCGAGAGGCGGATTGTATGATCATCCATCATTCTCGTGTGCCATACCGAAAGGCGTGGGCGATCACGTCGACACATCGCACACGATCACCCGAGTCATGGATCAGCTTGGTTGTTTTGTCTCGATTATGCCATATGACCAAGCAACACACACACACAGAAACGACGCGCGCACATACGCACGCACACGCACACACACACACCATATATATATATATATATATATATATATATATATATATATATATATATATATATATATATATATATATATATATATATATAATGTGCCATGCCGGAAAGCGTGGGCGGTCATGACTCGCCATTTCACTCGATCTCCAGAGTCGTGGATCAGCTCAGTGTTTCTGTCTCGTCCATGCCATGTGGCCAAGCCATCCAGGTATTTTCCTCTCGGTCTTCCTCTTGGTCTGTTCCCCTCGATCTTGCCATTTGTCACTAAGTTCTCCAATCCATTTCTTCTCATAACATGTCCAAAAATCTTTGACTGTCTACGTCTAATTTCTCTAATCAATTTACGATTGTCATTTGTCTCCTGTGGTACTTGGTCATTGGTTTTTCTGTCTGTCCATGGTATTCTTTGCTCAGAAACCACATTTCTGCAACCATCAGATGTTTTTCAGCTTGACTGCTCATTGTCCAAGTTTCACATCCATACAAAAGAACAGGCTCTAGGTATCCCAACACTTTTTTTTTCTCTTTTCAGTTGACATTGTTTTATTGGTCAGAATGTTTTTCATCTTGCTAAAGGCTACTTTCGCCATGACGATTCTTGTTCTAATCTCTTCAAGCATCTTCCATCAGATGTTATGACTGTTCCAAGATAATTGTACCGATTCACTTGTTGAAGAATAGTCCCATTTACTTGTATATTGTATGTGGTATTACGTTCTACCATAACCTGTGTCTTTTTACAATTTAATTCTAACCCCAGCTGTTCACTGTGTACAACAGCCGCATCTACTGATTGTTGCAGATCCTGGGCATTGTCTGCAATCAATACTGTATCATCTGCGTATCTAATGTTATCGATGTTTCTTCCTCCAATGCTGATTCCATTTATACCTTCTACATTTCTGAAAATATTTTCACTGTACTGGGAAAAAAAGATCTGGAGACATTAGGCATCCCTTCCTAACACCTCTCTAAATAGTCTGATATTGTCCCACTTCATTATCAATCCTTATGGCAGCTTGTTGTTTCCAATATATGTTTTTTATAAGTCTAATGCCTTTCCCATCATTTTGTAGATCTGCAAGCATATCTACCATGTTGACATGTCTAACTCTATCCAAAGCCTTTGTGGAGTCAATAAAGCAAAGATGAATATCCTTGTTTACTTCTGTAGCACGTTCAATAACTCTTCGCAGCATATACACAGCAATTACTGCCTTCTACAAACCCACATTGTTCTTTCCCTATTTCAGGTTGTACTTTCTTCTTCACTCTTTGCATGATATATATATATATATATATATATATATATATATATATATATATATATATATATATATATATATATATATATATATATATATAGAGAGAGAGAGAGAGAGAGAGAGAGAAGTAATGAGTTTGAGGCATTTAGTATGAGAGTGGCGAGTGTGGTAATGTAACTGTTTTGTAACCAAACATTGAAAGCCTAATATATACAAACATAATTTATATGTTGCATACCCTTCGGCTATAGGTAAAATAGAAATACATTATGTGTGATGTCACACAATCTCATCAAGGAAGTCAATAGAGGTGCCAAGTATTCATTTGTGCACACCTTTAGTATAAAATAAATAATCATATGTTCTTTCTCTTTCTCGTGCTCTTCCACTTTATCTTCGTCTTAAACATCATCATCTTTTTCTTGTTCTTCTTTCTATTGTTCTTGTTCTTATTCTTCTTTCTATGTGAATGTAAAATAGATATTTTATGTGCAAACGTTTAGTGGTTGCAGGGGCCGAATGAAAGAAAGATCTTTGTGTCCGAATTGTGATCTTTTGAAAATTAAGTTGGTTCTTTCGCCCTCTCCCCAGCCGTCTGCATCTCCTACTCAATTTTTCCTTCGTCTACTCCTCCACCTACATCTGGTCCTCCTCCTTATCCTTCCCCTGGTCTTTTTCCTTCTTCCTTCTTCTACAGAGCAACTGGGTGATCTTGACTTCGCTGAACACAGTGCTCTCCTGTTCGACACGCGAAATTTGATGCAAAATAAACTGATTGGAAGTCACATCAATTAGGTCTAAAAATTGTAGGCGAAAGACGAAGATAATGGGAATAAATCAACCAAATAATAAACTTCTCTAGGTGAAACTCGCTACAAGGGGTAGAATCGTACACATATTTAGATAGAAATGTAGGCAAACGTTTAGAAACAGATAGAAATGTTACAATACAAATACAAAGTGGAATAGGAGCTTTCATAGAAGTGGGACATTTGTGAAAGTAAACATAAATTATGCCTAGTGCCAAATTTAGAATCTTTAGCTCCAAACATAAATCAGTTTTGTTGTATTGATCAGAAAGACGGAGAACGCTTAAAATAATTACTAACTAACCACAAACATTCATCAATTAGTGCCAGTGTAGAATAGAAAGACCAAAATGGTATCCTAAAATAAATAATGCTCAGATTATTAAAAGTTCTACATAGAATGCAGCTTTTCAATTGGTAAGTAAAATCGTTGGCCTTTTAATATGACATACTGTAAGAACCACGTAAAATAGTAAAAGGTGTTGGTAAAGTCTCACTAGGCTTTATATGTAGAAAAATTTTGAAACATGAAGTGCATGGCGTCATCCCAAAAAAAAAAAAAAAAATACGCTCCAAAGTCCATCGTGAAACAATATGCAGCGAATGGCTGTCGTCTACTGGAGTAATTCTTTACACTCCAAACAGAATAGTGTTATCAACGGAAGAAAGCATTTTATTTGGTTGAACAAATGTTTCGAAATGGCGTTCGATAAACACGGATGGTTGTTAAAAGATTTATAGCAAGATTTCCTGATCAACAACCTCATCATCTCGTTACGGTTAGAAATTTGTTGAATAAGTTATAATGAATACTACATTGGTACTTTCCAGCTTCCCCAAAACAGCGTTAGACCATAGCAGTGACTATTGTAATTAATTTAATGAATATCTTAGTACAGTTTTTGATGATGTCATGTACTTAACTATTCAAAATTGTTCTACATACAAAGTGTAGTGAGACTTTACAAACAACCGGTATAACAAGGATGCCCTTTCACTGGAAACATGGGGCAAACGAAACAGAGGTATACATAAAACCACACGCAGAAGTGAATTAGGGGCACGGTTTGGGGGAGGATACGGTGGGGGATGAAGGAGACAGGGAAAGGTATGACATTGTGGCATGAGTTGGTTAAGGACTCATTCCGCAAGTGAGATACAAGACAGAAGAGATTTATAACTTTTTGAGAAAATCAGCCATGCGATGATGGACACTCATAGAAAACGCGAGGCATAAATAAAGTTAAGAGGGCACACTATACAGCAGAGAATCTGATAGCGAGGAGAACATTAGAATTCGAACCTGTGACTTCCAAATAACACTAGTGCTGCGTTAATCTAGATTTCTGAGACATATTATGCAATAAAAAGGTCGGGTACGAACTCTGTCCACATTCAGTAGTTGTATATGGTGGCATGATTAACCTGTCTAGTGATGCTACCATATTAGGGTATATGTCAGGTCGTGGAGATCCGCGACTGAGCAGAGTAAGACACCGAGTTGTACTGACAGTGGTAAACTCCTATCAATGGCGCACGTTTAAAATCATCACTGAATGTGGAAGGCAAGGGAAAACACCCAAGAATGCTGTTCATATCATCTCACCAAAACGTTTCTGGTCATCTTATAGTGACAGTAATCTGTGTGTTGATGTATGACATGTTGATCTATAAGTGGATCTGGAACAATGAGCTTGAACTCACTAATTGTGACTTCTCAAAATTAGCTTTTGACTTTCTAATTGCATGTTCATTGTCCTTGTTTCTGTGTCCTATAGTAGTGTTGAATATACATAAAATGTGACATTTCTCGTTTTATTGTGTATTAATATCTCTATATGTTCTCTATATATCTCTATGCTGATTTCATGTTGTTGAACACATTTTTGGCCATTCCTATTCTCTTTTGATTCCTATTTCATTTCTGCCATCAACTGTTATTATATGTCAAAGACAGGAGAACTGTGTTACTTGTTTTTGTATCTACCCTGTATTTCCTTAAGTCCCTTCTAGTAATCTGTGTGTGGATGTATGTTGACCTGTTTACCGATAAGTGGATCTTGAACAATAAGTTTCAATCTCACTATTACCAATCATGACGAGGCATTGACTTAACAAAATTAGCTTTTGAACGACGCGCGTTGGGCGCCTAGACTAAGAGATAATTCAATCAATCGATCAGGTGGCGTCTCCACAATGAAAGTTGACTCCCCAACACTGTCTCTTGCCTTGATTTTACATTCTGTCAAGAATACTGTTCGTTCATTTCTTGATGCTATCTTCCTACTTGTATAGTTATCTCTGCCTTCAAAATTAGCAGTCAGCGAGCAACAAGTATTCGCCATCTAATAATAATGATGTTTCCGTGACAATTTAAATATAAGTAAGTAGTTTTAAGAAATAGATAACAGAGAGGAAAGTTTCAGTTCTAAATTAGGGGCCATGGTTGAGAGTTTACGTTGTCCCCTTCAGCCTCAGAAGATATAATCTCAGCCAAAGGACTGGAATATTTCCAAACTTTTCTCAGTCATTGTCTAATGATACCCCATGTCTCTTGATCTCTTGGGTAGTGAGATCGGATACACGGTTTTCTCAGATAAGAGCAAAAAACAGGAGGTTTCTTGTGCAAACTGTGAGGGTTAAAGATCCCACGACAGTTGGAATTTCCAAAACTATATCGTAAAGCCACTGCCCTGGCAAGTTATTAGAAAAAGTAGCTGGTACCCGTTACTTTGGATGGAAGCGTCTAAATGAAGCAAAGCTCACACAAATGCATATTGAAGTCGAACATGGCTCGTCTTTCAGGGGCCATAGCTAGATGTGACGCTCTTCCTTCGAAAGAGGAAGTAAGAAAGAAAAGCATTAGCGGGTTCAAACCCTTCACCGGTCAGTTAACTAAAATATTGACTGCTCGACTTGAGAACATAAATTACAAGTACCTCATAAGTCAAAGTGGGTTCGCATGATGACGAGGGACACTGGTAGTAGGGATAGCTAGTCACAAGCAAATATCACTTCCGCGTGGACTACGTTCGAGTTCAAAAGCGAGCGAAAAAAAAATAAGAGTAGCCGTGAAGATTGAATAGAAGAGAAATAAAAATACGCGCTGTAATTACTCCCCCCCCCCCCCCCCACCCAAAAAAAAAGTGAAACTTGATAAGCACACCACTATATTAACTTACCTTTGGGATGTTTGTGCGAGGCATCTCCGTTTGTTACGTTGCCCATAAAAGTGTATGCTTGCATCGTATTGTGAGCCAGCTCTGAGAGCTGCAGTGCCACCTCATGATGGCTGATGGTGGCTCCGGCTATGCTGCCTTGCATATTTCCGAGCTGCTGATGTGTTGATGAGCTCGACAGTGGCACTGGAATGCTGGGTATCCGTGAGTGTCCTGTCATAGAATCATGAGCGTGTGACAGATGGTCTTGTCTTAAATCGTGGAGATCTGAGCCGAACGCATGCTGTCCGACAATCATATCCGAATGCGAGAGATTGCATGCGGTTCCTTGGATGTAATCCGTGGGTACCACCACGGAAAGGCTGGTGGATGTTTCGTGACCTGTCTGCTGCGTGTCTCTTTTGAGATGAAGGTACTGGTGGTTGGATGCTAAAATGTTGCTCTGATGGCTTTCCCGCCTGGATACTTCCAGATAGTTCACAGTGGATTCACATTTAATGCTGTTAGTGGATGAGAACACTCCTTCCTGGATTTGCTGCCGATGTTGCTCGCCTTCTCTCTGCTGTGTCTGCTGCTGCTGCTGCTGTTGTTGTTGCTGCTGCTGCTGTTGTTGTTGCTGCTGCTGCTGTTGAGGCTTTTGCGAATATTCAGGCGGCGCTTGCGCAGACTGACATTTCACATGAAGATTAGTGTCGGAGCTGAAGTTCTCCAGCTTAACATTCCGGGGTAACACGATATTCTCACGCAGAGACTTGTCCTGGCAAAGTCTTCCTACATCGTCAGCCTTATTGTTGTTTTCTTTCGTGCCAACCCAAGCGATTGTAGAAGCAGCATGCGATGCTGTCGACTCCCCTCTGACTGCGGTGTTACTATCCTTTCTCCCAGCAGTCTTCGTGGAGTTGTGGCCTACAGCTCGCTTCCCTTGCTTTGTGCTATGTTTCTTCATTTCTCCCACCCCCACTGCTCAGATATGAAGTATCACAGATAAAAGCTTCACACTCCACATAGCAGTAAAGAAGTTATTGATAAATTTCACAATACCCACCATTTCTGGTACTCCCACATCAATAATCCCTATCCGAATTCATTTTCATAGACACAAAATACAGCCGGATTATGAAATACACCCTGCTATAAAATTATTTTAAAACACGCTAAAATTTTGTACAAGCTTCCGTTCAAAGGAACCACTTTCCAAGTCAGTAATCACAAGACTCAAAACAGAAATCACATTTAAGAACTATCCTGGTCGATTTGGCGATCCTGATGTTTGATCCTGCCATCAAAACAGGCTGGGAAGATCTCACAGCTGGCTGGCCAAGCTTGGCCGACGTAAGCTTCCCGTGTTTTGTTGAGAATATACATCGCCTGCGAGTGTATGGGATTTATCTACGTAGAATATTGTCACTAGAGTTCTGTATAGACGACCTCAACACAGCAAAACAAAGCCTCAAACACACTGGCATTAACGTGTTTATATTTTGAACACGGTGTGTTCGTGTCCTGGCTAAATATGTCGCACCCAGACCATTTCGCATTCCGGGATTGAGACCGAGTCTCGACACACTTGTCAAAACTTTAGCAGATCTGTAGCCCCGCCCATTGTCTTACAACCTGCTGATTTATGGGATTATGTGAGGATTACGCCTGGTTTATTTAAGGTAATTCCGAATTTCAAGGAACTTCACGGTCTACTGGAAGTTTATTTACTCATGTCAGAGATGTGTTTAAAGAGTAAACAACACGATAAGCCTGGAACACTTGTCGCTACTGTAACTACACGTTGTTGTCACCTCTGTTCGTCCGTCCGCGACTGCGACATACTTTAGTCACCGGTTCTCGGTGCTGATTGGTGGTGCGTGACCAGGCAGGATTTCAGAGACGGGGGAGAAAATGTCAGGTGTGCTGTGGCGCGAAAGTGTAGGGGTAGGTGTGATGGGGGTGGGGAGATGTAGGGCGACACGGTAGTCAAGCACAAGTATAAACATGGTGGCAGGTGAAATTTAAAAAAAGAAACAACGTTTGTCAGGTAATTTGTTGTAAAAGTGTTTCAGAGATGAAAGAGTACACCTATGGTGTAATGAATCCGTGTCCATATTTGTTTCAACGAATGTGTGTCAGTAACTGCGCATGGCATACGAATGGCTATTGGTTGTGTATGTGTGTGTGTGTATGTGTGCGCGCGCGTGTGTGTGTGCGCGTGTGTGTGTGTGTTTGTGTGTGCGCGCGTTAATGTAGTAGTGTGTAGTAATATCCCGGCAACTCATATCTGAATTATTTGCAACACATGACTGCGTGGTTGTGAATTAGTAACCAAATGTTCATATCTGAACTGATGGACACACAAGTTTGGTTATAGAATTATGTATCACTCACCATTGTTCATATCTGAACTGATGGACACACAAGTTTGTTTGGTTATAAAATTATGTATGACACACCATTGTTCATATCTGAACTGATGGACATACAAGTGTTTGGGTTTTGAATTATGTATCACTCATCATTGTTCATATCTGAACTAATGAATACACATGACTGTATGCTTAAATACTTGAGTATTACAATCCAGACTTATCATATTTAAACTAATTGATACTTAATGATTTTTTAGTTATAGAATTATTATTTACTCATCATTGTTCAAAAGAGAATTAATGGATACACATTAATATATAATAAATACGCATTTAAATAAATGAGTATTGCTATTAAAATTGTTCATATTTGAACCAATGGATAGATAATATTGTGTTTATAGAATAGTGTGTCAATAACCAGATTGTTCATATATGAACTAAAGGATAGACAAGTGTGTGTGGCAATAAAATAGTGTATCAATAACCAAATTGTTTATATTTGAACTAATGGATAGATACGTTTGTGTGTTTATAGAATTGTGTATCAATAACTAAATTGTTCATATTTGAACTAATGGGAAGACAAGTTTGTGTTTGGTAATAGAATAGTGTATTAATAACCAGATTGCCCATATTTGAACTAATGGATAGCCACGTTTGTGTGTGGTAATAGAATAGTGTATCAATAACAACATTGTACATATCTGAACTAATGGATAGACAAGTTTGTGTGTTTATAGAATTGAGTCTCAATAACCAGATTGTTCATATTTAAATTAATGGATATAGATGATTGTGTGGATATAGAATAGAGTTGTAATGTATAGAGTGTTGATACCTGTATGATTGTGTACCCGTCATTAGTAAGCCTTGCATGTTTGAAATAACGAATAACAGTAGTAACGTACTCTCTTATGTTCTTAGGAATGCATTTTAATGATTCAGTTTGTAACTAAAATACTGGAGGCTATCATGACAGAATGGACGAGAACGCTTCCTCTTAAATATCTTGTGTGTTTATGCCAAGGTAGCGGGTTCAACCCCTACACCGGTCAACTGGACTAAAATGTTGACTACACTTCCTTGAGTTGGAGACGTCAATTACAAGTACCTCAGAAGTCGGAGTGGGTCCGTCTGATGGCGAGAGACACGCGTATTAGGGAAAGCTAATTCACACGCAAAAATCAGTCCAGTGCACTAGGAGTAGTAACACGTGCAGGGACTACGTTTGAGTTCAAAGCCAACGGACGCAAAAACAAAATAAAAACCTAACCAAAAATACTGTGGCCATATAAAACGTTATACTGGCGTAGATAGAACATTCTTGAAGACAATGTTCCTTGGAGAAGGGGCATGGGGGGTCACCATGCACGAGGGCGGACAAGGCGCATTAACGACACCCTGGACATGGAAATAATTAGTTAGTTAGTTAGTTAGTTAGTTAGTTACTTAGTTAGTTTGTTAGTTAGTTAGTTAATTAGTGAGTGAGTGAGTGAGTGAGTTAGTTAGTTACTTAGTTAGTTAGTTACTTAGTGAGTCAGTTAGTTAATTAGTGAGTGAGTGAGTGAGTGAGTGAGTTAGTTAGTTAGTTACTTAGTTAATTAGTTACTTAGTAAGTGAGTGAGTAAGTGAGTGAGTGAGTGAGTTAGTTAGTTAGTTAATTAGTTAGTTAGTTACTTACTTAGTGAGTGAGTGAGTGAGTTAGTTAGTTACTTAGTTAGTTACTTAGTTAGTGAGTGAGTGAGTTAGTGAGTGAGTGAGTGAATTAGTTAATTAGTTATTTACTTAGTTAGTGAGTAAGTGAGTGAGTGAGTGCGTGAGTTAGTTAGTTAGTTAGTTACTTAGTTAGTGAGTGAGTGAGTAGGTGAGTGTGTTAGTTAGTTAGTTAGTTAATTAGTTAGTTATTTGATGAGTGAGTGAGTGAGTGAGTTAGATAGTTAGTTAGTTAGTCAGTTAGTGAGTGAGTGAGTGAGTCAGTCAGTCAGTCAGTCAGTCAGTCAGTCAGTCAGTCAGTCAGTCAGTTAGTTAGTTAGTTAGTTAGTTAGTTAGTTAGTTGTCGACACATCAGCCTCATTGCACATCGAACCATTCAGTCAATAAGTGCTCGGATTTCCACCCCCCCCCCCCCCACTCCATTTCCCCCCCCCCCCCAGCAAATCCCTCAGCGTGTAGCGGCTCACGACACCAGTTCTGTGTTGGTTTATTACTCTTCTTTGGCTTCCTGCGTAATGTTCTTGTTTGGCCACACCTCTTTTAACTTGTTGTTCTCGTAGACTGACCATGGTTGTAGGTTCACAGTCATCGCTTGGTTCTCGTAAACGACTTGCTTCTCGTAGCGCATTTAGAATATCAGCCAGGTCCATGACTGGACCGCCTTCCACAGTAGCCTTACCTGCAAGTCTGCTCATTTACTTGTACACCCGCATACCCTGGCACGAAAATGAAAATAATCTTTGCCACCCCAGACCGCTCCAGAGACAGCAGCCACTCTCTTTGGACCCATCCCATCTTCCTGAGCATACTCATGTGGGTCTCTAAGGAAACACGCCCGAGTGAATGTCTGTGTCTCGAGCCATGTTATTGCTTCATTGGAAATGCATGAGGCAGGGCAACTTGGTCATAATTGGCAGTCTTACTGTAGGCTGTCGTGAGATCCACGTCCTGCAAACGACTTGACAAATGAAAGTTTATAGAATGTAAACGAAAGAGAAAACAAACTTTATTTTCGAAAGTTTAAGAATTGGATACGCGGGCCCAACATTGCGCCCTTCTTACCAATGTCTCTCTCTCTCTCTCTCTCTCTCTCTCTCTCTCTCTCTCTCTCTCTCTCTCTCTCTCTCTCTCTCACTCTCCCTATCTCTTTCTATCTCTGTATGTATTACTGAGGATATATGGGCGTGAGAGAGAGAGAGAGAGAGAGAGAGAGAGAGAGAGAGAGAGAGAGAGAGAGCGTAACAGCGTCTGAGAGGGAGAGTGACAATAAGAGAGAGAGAGAGACAGTGACAGTGAGAGAGAGATAGAGAGAGAGAGAGGTGGAGAAAGAGAGAGAGAGAGTATGTATAATGTATAAGTAAATTCTTAATAGTGAGTTTCTTACTGAGAGTGTGAAAATGTGTATGCGAAGGAGAGAGAGAGAGAGAGAGAGAGAGAGAGAGAGAGACAGAGAGAGAGAGACAGAGACAGAGAGAGAGACATTGACAGAGAGATAGACAGTGACAGAGAGAGAGAGAGAGACAGTGACAGAGAAAGATGGAGAAATAGACAGGAAGGAGAGAGAGATGGAGAGTCATAGTGAGAGAGAGAGAGTGACAATGAGAGAGCGATGGAGAAAGAGAGAGAGAGAAAGAGAGAGTGACAGTGAAAGATATAGAGATGGAGAAAGAGAGAAGAAGGAGAGAGAGAGGGAGAGTTACAATGTGAGAGAGAGAAAGAGTGACAATGAGAGAGAGAGAGAGAGAGAGAGAGAAGAGAGAGAGAGATGGAGAAAGAGAGAGTGAGAGTAGTATGTATGTATATGTGTATGCGAAGGAGAGGGAGAGTTAGTGACAGTGACAGAGAGAGAGAGAGAGAGAGAGAGAGAGAGAGAGAGAGATGGAGGAAGAGAGAAGAAGGAGAGAGAGTGAGAGTTACAATGTGTGAGAGAGAGTTTGACAGTGTGAGACTGAGAGATGGAGAAAGAGAGAGAGAGAGAGAGAGAGAGAGAGAGAGAGAGAGAGAGAGAGAGAGAGAGAGAGAGAGAGAGAGAATATGTGTGTATGTATGTATAAATAAACTCTTAATAGTGATTTTGTGATTGAGAGTGAGAATACTTGTATGCGAGGGCGTGTATGTTATTGAGTGAGCGCATAACTGTGAGAGTTTGTGTAAATGATGTAAGTTTGTATGCAGGTATGTATGTATGTTTGTAAGCATGTGCGTGTGTATGTATGTCTGGCTGCCTGCTTGTCTCATAGCATGGTAATATGCATTGTTTATGTTCACAAATTTCGTTTAACAATGTTGTTATTTTCCTACGTGAATGTAACATACACAATAGATAATTGATGTACGAAAGATGAGTGATTGGAAGGGCCGTACGTAAAACGGGCCTGCGTGCCTAAGTTATGACTCTTTGAAAATAAAGTTCGCTCGTTCATTCATATGTCCGTTCGTTATATATATATATATATATATATATATATATATATATATATATATATATATATATATATATATATATATATATATACATATATATATATATATATATATATATATATATATATATAAAATTATCTTTCTCATTCTCCTCTCTCTCTCTCGCTCCTCCTCTCTCTATCCTCTCTCTCTCTCTCTCTATCTCTCTCCTCCACTTTCATCTATACATTACTTGTGAGGCTTACCGAGAACAACAAAAGTATCAATATTTGAATTATAATGTGGAAATGTGCGAAAATCAATACTTCATGACTCACTAATATTAATTATTGATGTGGCAATTGTTATTAGCTGTGGCAGACATATTGTACTACCAATAAGGCAATGAATAATGAATCACCAAAAAAAAAAAAAAAAACCGAGAAGTAGATTGTGGTCTTTACTAAAACACTATTACAAGAAACAAATTGGACGTTGCGTCCAAAGCCTTCGTCAGCACAGAACAAACAAGTACACAAACCGACACAAAACTACATGAAACACACTACATGACAATATTAAGGGTACTTATCTGACTGTGTATTCTACCTTGTAGTAACTGACGACTGACACGCGTTCTTGTACTACCAATAGGAGACTGACTATTATACCAGGGTTCTATTATTGTTATTATTATTATTATTATTATTATTATTATTATTAAAGAGGAATGTATTATGTACTGAGATAGTGTTCAAGTAGTTTGCGATTATATATATATATATATATATATATATATATATATATATATATATATATATATATATATATATATATATATATATATATATATCGGAGTACGCTAACTCGTTTTGTATAAGTATATGATCCCAGGCTTCGGGAGTGTGTTAATGAGTTGAGTTTGTGTATGTTTATAAGATTCTTGGGACAAAGACCATCCACTAACCGACTCTCCGACAATGAAAGTCAGATGACGGTTTCAGAATCTTCTGTGAGCTGACAGCGTAGTAGTGGGATAATTCCTTATACTGGTCAGTTGGACTTAAACTCTGAATTCTCGTCCATAAAGCAAACTACCCAACGTGAAATTACCTAGTTCATCAACCTGGTGGTGGGGCTGATAGCACGTCCTGTAACAATTTGTTAATACTGAACATACTAGTGCATTTCTGTCAGCCATGGTACGTCAATCTATCAGGTGCCATCTTCACAGTGAAGGTTGGATGCTATGGATCTTCAGACTGTCTGTCTCTCGCCAACCTTACCCATTGTCCGTAAATATCAAATTTAGAAATAAACCTCTTTGAAAGAGTGGACAGGCTGTCTTGCCTGTCTGAAGGTCGTGGGTTCGTTTACGGAATGTGTTCTTGAGACTATAGGAGCAGTTTTTACGGTGATTCCTGGTGATCATCGCTGGAGCTATACGGTGCTTTACGCGATGTTCCGGGCACGCGGCCTACAGTTATGCTTCTATTGAACGACCAACTTGATTTTCTGATTGATTTATTATGTTACAAAACAATCGATTGCTTTCACATATAAACGGGTGGTTACATCTAACGCTGATAACTGCGTGTGCGTGAGGTGTTTTAAATCAGTGGCACTGCCTCTTACAGTTCTTCTGCCGTCAAGGTTAGAAACCAGAAGTACTATATTTTGTATTGCATTGCTTAGTTTATAAACACATAATACATTGTGTGTTGCATTTCGTAGGTTAGGCACTATACGTATTATATTTTGTGTTGTATTGCTTAATTTAGAAACTAGACGTTATATAATGTGTTTTCTATTCAAAACAATGTATTGCCTTAGTGAAGTTTAACACACAAGCCATATACAATAAGTTGCACAATTTATTGCCTCGCACATTTCGCTGCATCTCGTCAAGTGCGCGCTGCAGAGTTATATATCATATGATTTGAATAAATGAATTATGTTTTGGCTGATATACTTAAAAACACATAATGATGTTGTTCGAATGTGGAGCATTTGTTATCACTACGGTAATCGACAATTTAAAACGAATTCGTTTTTTTTTCTTCCCCCGCGTTTCCATCCTGTTTAAAGATACTGCGGTCAACATCAGCATCTTTCAGCTGTATGTTGATTACTAGGCTAGATTACGCTCATCAGCACGCCACGACTTTCTGAGCGACCGGCTCCATACTCTCATAAGTCACTGGCGCGACTTGAACCGCTTCCAATTCTCGTGCGCTCATGTCAACCACGAGAGTATTCGGGGTTACCGAGAAAGCTGCTAACTCCTCGACCAGGGAGACGGCGAATTCGTTATATCTGCACAAAATTGGTCGAAATCGCCTAATTTCCAAAGACTCAGTATTTGAGCCATTACTTAATATTCGTCGAATACAATAAAGAAAATTACTTTTTTTGTTAACTTTAAAATCGCAAATTAGGAGGTGCTGAGAGATGGCCGAATGTTGGGTTTAAAATAAAACTGTCGACAGCAAAGCGATTCCTGAAAAATGATTAACTATTTGTTTCTACTCTTATTGATATACATTATGTTACTCGATGTCTAATTACCGTTCCGTTCTACCTATGTAAGTTGCTTGGCACTCACACTGAAACTGATCAATACAGTCTGATGTGGTGTATGGGGGAAATCGTTATTTCACAGATTGAGGTGGTGTTATATCTGATCATTGGTTCAGCAGCAAAGAATGTTTGGTATACTGTTGTTTTAAGTCGATCATGTAATTGTTTCATTACGTCGTCCGCTCGGAAGGTTAGCCGAAGAAAGACTTGAAGTTTGTGGACCAACGATTCTGTGGGGGATAGGTTTGGGTGGCTGGTGGTGACGCTTGATGAAGTCGGCTGGATATCCATTAGATGGCAGAGTCTCGTTAAGAGCGTCCAGTTCCGATGTTAATGTGTCGCCATGAGCAAATCTTTCTACCTCGATTGAATATCGTCCATACCAGGCGAGACTTGTACTGTATTGGTGCAAAGCTATTGAAATTCAGGTGTTAGCCGGTCTACGTTCCTTTTCAATAGACTGTTCTTTGGATGGTACCATTCCATCAACGTTGGATTAAGATATCTAAGAACCTAAGAACGATAAGGTATCATTAGGTTCGTGATCAATGGACAAGGAAATATTCTTGTCAACTTGATTCATTGTGTAATGGAACGATTATGCTTGTTGTCTGGTCTCTATGATTGATAATTTATCATCCACATAACGGCGGTATAGAAACAGGCCTTTAAATTTCGAGAGGTCTTTATTCTTATAAATTCGCCATAAAGATGCCCACTAGGATGGGACCTGGAGGACACCCCACGGCCACCCCGTCAATTTGACGATATGATATTTTAAAGACAATTGAATTTAATGTTAGATGTGCACAGCAGTAGTAATTTTTAGCGTTTGGTTGTCGATAAACCCATCTTCTGTGTTTTCTCTTTTTTGAAATTATAGATGATCTTCAATTTATTCCAGGGGAACGTTTGTGGACAGAGAAGCAATGTCCATTGACGCATATACTTTTCTTTGAGATGGAAGGTGTTCAATAGTTAGACAGTTCAAATGAAACCTTTTTGTATTAAGGGCGTCGATATGATGTGGCACTGGGTTAAACATTTGGGCAAGCCATTTCGCCATCCTCTGTTGACCAGAGTTGACCGTTGAAAAAATACGTAGATCTTAGTGGTACCCCCGGCAGAAGGAAGAGGGTGAACCAATGTAACACCAATCCTGGACAGAAAGAAGAGGGTGAACTAATGTAGCAACATACCGAGACATCAGGAAGAGAATGAACTAATGTAGCAACAGTCATGGACAGAAGGAAGAGAGTGAACCAATGTAGCAACAGTCCTGGACAGAAGTAAGAGAGTGAACTAATGTAACACCAATCTTGGACAGAAAGAAGAGGGTGAACTAATGTAGCAACATACCGAGACATCAGGAAGAGAATGAACTAATGTAGCAACAGTCATGGACAGAAGGAAGAGAGTGAACCAATGTAGCAACAGTCCTGGACAGAAGGAAGAGAGTGAACTAATGTAGCAACATACCGAGACATCAGGAAGAGAATGAATTAATGTAGCAACAGTCATGAACAGAAGGAAGAGAGTGAACCAATGTAGCAACAGTCCTGGACAGAAGGAAGAGAGTGAACTAATGTAGCAACATACCGAGACATCAGGAAGAGAATGAACTAATGTAGCAACAGTCATGGACAGAAGGAAGAGGGTGAACCAATGTAACACCAATCCTGGCCAGAAAGAAGAGGGTGAACTAATGTAGCAACATACCGAGACATCAGGAAGAGAATGAACTAATGTAGCAACAGTCATGGACAGAAAAAAGAGAGTGAACTAATGTAGCAACAATCCTGGACAGAAAGAAGAGGGTGAACTAATATAGCAACAGCCCTGTACAGAAGGAAGATAGTGAACTAATGTAGTAATATTCCTGGACAGAAGGAAGAGAGTGAACTAATATAGCAACAGTCATGGACAGAAAAAAGAGAGTGAACTAATGTAGCAACAATCCTGGACAGAAAGAAGAGGGTGAACTAATATAGCAACAGCCCTGTACAGAAGGAAGATAGTGAACTAATGTAGTAATATTCCTGGACAGAAGGAAGAGAGTGAACTAATGTAGCAACAATCCTGGACAGAAAGAAGAGGGTGAACTAATATAGCAACAGCCCTGTACAGAAGGAAGATAGTGAACTAATGTAGTAATATTCCTGGACAGAAGGAAGAGAGTGAACTAATGTATCAACAATCCTGGACAGAAAGAAGAGAGTGAACTAATATAGCAACATACCGAGACATCAGGAAGGGAATGAACAGTCATGGACAGAAGAAAGAGAGTGAACTAATATAGTAATATTCCTGGACAGAAGGAAGAGAGTGAACTAATGTAGCAACAATCCTGGACAGAAAGAAGAGGGTGAACTAATATAGCAACAGCCCTGTACAGAAGGAAGATAGTGAACTAATGTAGCAACAGTCCGGGACAGAAGGAAATCAGTGAACTAAAGTAGCAAGTCTAGAATAGAAGGAAGAGACTGAACTAATGTAGTAACAGTCCGGAACAGAAGGAAATCAGTGAACTAATGTAGCAACAATCTGGGAAAGAAAAAAGAGAATGAGGTAATGTAGCAAAGTCCAGGGTAGAAGTAAGAGAGTGGACTAATGTAGCCACAGTTCGGGACAGAATGAAGAGAGTGAACTAATGTAGTAACAGTCCGGAACAGAAGGAAATCAGTGAACTAATGTAGCAACAATCTGGGAAAGAAAAAAGAGAATGAGGTAATGCAGCAAAGTCCAGGGTAGAAGTAAGAGAGTGGACTAATGTAGCCACAGTTCGGGACAGAATGAAGAGAGTGAACTAATGATAGACATTAGACTTATAAAAAACATATATTGGAAACAACAAGCTGCAATAAGGATTGATAATGAAGTGGGACAGTATCAGCCTATTAAGAGAGGTGTTAGGCAGGGATGTGTGATGTCTCCAGATCTTTTTTCCCTATACAGTGAAAATATTTTCACAAATGTAGAGGATATAAATGGAATCAGCATTGGAGGACGAAACATCAATAACATTAGATATGCAGATGATACAGTATTAATTGCAGACAATGCGCAGGACCTGCAACAATTAGTAGATATTGTTGTTGTACACAGTGAGCAACTGGGGTTAGAATTAAATTGTAAAAAGACTCAGGTTATGGTCGTCACTAGGAAGGAAGAAGTGCCACAATGTAATATACAAGTAAATGGAAATATTCTTCAACAAGTGAATCGGTACAATTTCAATTATCTTGGAACAGTCATAACATCTGATGGGAGATGCCTTGAAGAGATTAGAACAAGAATCGCCATGGCGAAAGTAGCCTTTAGCAAGATGAAAACCATTTTGACCAATAAAAAGATGTCAATTGAAACGAGAACAAGAGTGTTGAAGGGATACATAGAGCCTGTTCTTTTGTATGGATGTGAAACTTGGACAATGAGCAGTCAAGCTGAACAACATCTGATGGCTGCAGAAATGTGGTTTCTGAGGAAAATGCAAAGAATACCATGGACAGACAGAAAAACCAATGACCAAGTACTACAGGAGACAAATGAACATCGTAAACTGATTAGAGAAATTAGACGTAGACAGTAAAATTTTTTTTGACATGTTATGAGAAGAAATGGATTGGAGAACTTAGTGACAACTGGCAAGATCGAAGGGAACAGACCAAGAGGAAGACCGAGAGGAAAATACCTGGATGGCTTGGCCACATGGCATGGACGAGACAGGAACACTGAGCTGATCCACGACACTGGTGATCGAGTGAAATGGCGAGTCATGACCGCCCACGCTTTCCGGCATGGTACATGATTGATTGAACTAATGTAGCAACTTTCCAGGACATAAATAAGATAGTGAACTAATGTAGCAACATTCCGGGACAGGAAATAAGAGAGTGAACTAATGTAGGGACAGTCCGGGACAGAAGGAAGATAGTGAACTAATGTAGCAACATTCCGGGACAGGAAATAAGAGAGTTAACTAATGTAGGGACAGTCCGGGACAGAAGGAAGATAGTGAACTAATGTAGCAACATTCCGGGACAGGAAATAAGAGAGTGAACTAATGTAGGGACAGTCCGGGACAGAAGGAAGATAGTGAACTAATGTAGCAACAGTTCGGGACAGAAGGAAGAGTGTGAACTAATGTAGGGACAGTCCGGGACAGAAGGAAGATAGTGAACTAATGTAGCAACAGTTCCGGGACAGGAAGAAGAGAGTGAACTAATGTAGGGACAGTCCGGGACAGAAGGAAGATAGTGAACTAATGTAGCAACAGTTCGGGACAGAAGGAAGAGAGTGAACTAATGTATGGACAGTCCGGGACTGAAGGAAGATAGTGAACTAATGTAGCAACAGTTCGGGACAGGAAATAAGAGAGTGAACTAATGTAGCAACATTCCGTGACAGGAAATAAGAGAGTGAACTAATGTAGCAACATTCCGGGACAGGAAATAAGAGAGTGAACTAATGTAGCAACAGACTTGGGACAGGGCCAGAAGGAACAGAGTGGAGCACATGTGGCGACTATGGTTCGCATTCTAACACGACCAGATTTAAGACCGTATAAGACCTGTATTAATGTCTCAGTTATGCCGTTTGGCCATCTAGGTATTATATCTATTAGCTCTTTACCTTGAAAATTTGCAACATGTTACTAAATTGTCAAATAAATGTCACCTCATATTATGCCCCATAACGTTGTGACTGTCTACAACTAATGCAAGCAAGGTGCGGTATTCTTCTGCTGATTGAAAGACTGAGCCTCATTTGGTATGTCCGTCTAGTATTTTCTTTGCTGTTCTTGTATATGGTCTTCTGTGCTATCTTTCTATGTTTCTTTGCTGTCCTTGTATGATCTTCTTTGCTGTAAGTCTATGGTCTTCGTTGCTGTCCGTCTTTGGTTTCTTTGATGTCCGTGTGTGGTCTTCTTTGCTGTTCGTCTATGGTCTTCTTTGCTGTCCGTGTATGGTCTTCTTTGCTGTCTATCTGTGGTCTTCATTGCTGTCTATTCATGGTCGTCTTTGCATTTTCCTCAGAAGAAAGATTTCTGCCATCGCCATGTTTGAAGTAACCAATGGACGCCTGGTGACTTAAAGAAAGAAAACCAGGGTTCTGGAGATCTTTGTACTGTCTTCATTTGTAACCGCTATTCTGTGTGAAGCTCAGTTAGTTAGAATGTTCTAATGGCCGGGAAGGGCTTCATGAAGCAACCACATATGTAAAAATATATGCAATAGTTGTGTGTCCTTTACAGGACATCGCAATCAATTCGAGCATTTATTGGCTGTTTATTATTAACATACCAGGAACATTAAAAACAAGAAGTAATAGATAAATGAAATTCTCATTCTCAACAACCTGCCAGGTCTACGTAGTTTTATTCGTCATCATCATCATCATCATCATCATCATCATCATCATCATCATCATCATCATCATCATCATCATCATCATCATCATCATCATCATCATCATCATCATCATCATCATCATCATCATCATCATCATCAACATCATCATCATCATCATCATCATCATCATCATCATCATCATCGTCGTCGTCGTCGTCGTCGTCATCATCATCATCATCATCATCATCATCTTCCACTTCTGCCGTCAAGCGTCGTGGGGAGGAATAATTTGCGCTTTAGCGCCCGGTGGGCGGCACTGGATAGTGTCATTAGGTGTGATTGTACAATGTCTTTGATGTCGTCATTCCTTTTTATTCTTGGGCGTCCTCTTGGTCTCGTCCCAGATGATCTTTGTTGTAAGGCCAGTGATGGTATTTGACGGTGTTACACTATAACGACATGGCCAAACCATTTGATCTTCTGTCTTTCAATAAATGTGGCACAAGATGTTGATCCCACTGTCTGTCTGATAACAGCACTTCTTTTTCGGTCTCGGGTTGTTAAGTTGGCACTATTATCAGGCATCTCATCTCACAGGTGTTGATTTTGCGAAAGTATGATTTGGATAAAGTCCAAGTTTGAGATTGGTAGCATAGGGTTGGTGTGAATATGCTGTTTATTATGTGCCGTTCTGCGGACATGGGTATATTTGGATGTTTTTATTGTTATCTTAGGAAATAAGCCGGTGTTGTAACGAAGGGAATACGAATACAATTCGTAATCCCTTATACCGTGTTCGACACACAGCGATTTGGAAGGAGACCGCCTTTCGCTGGTTTTCATACAATGGTATCTGTGCCGGTCTCTCAGATAACAATGGCATACTACTAAACGCAAATTTGCCAAGCAATCATACACAGCCAAACATTGGTTGGGTTGAGTGTTACGTCCTGTAAAGAATATGCGTATAACTTGTGTGTTAATGAATACACCAAGAACATTAAAACAATAAATCTGTTATGTAAAGCTGCACTATTTTGTGTCATTTTATATTGTTTACATTTTCACAGCTTTGCCGCAGTTCCACCCAATTTTATTCATATTTTTACTATGTTTACAACTGCAACTAATTGTACCATCTTCTTCTGTTAATCGTTATATGTGACTATCTGCGTGTTAGATTTATTCACTTAAACTTAGCCGGCTTTAATTTATTTCATCCTTTTGTTCTTCTCGTCCTGTCGTCACCTTTTGATGTAGTCACAAGAGATCTCTTGACCATATGTTGTGTTTGTGAACCTGTTTGTTTGCTGATGAAGGCCAATCGCCGCAACGTCCTGTATGTGTCGTAAATCTGTTATGTAAAGCTGCACTACTTTGTGCCATTTTATATTGTTTACATCGAATGTTCTGCATGGTTATATTTTTGTCTAAGGAAATAAAACTTACAAGGCAGAATAGTTTGAGTTGCTTATTTCCTGTTGAAGTTCTGTTCCAATTTTGGGTTCGTAAGTTGTATTTCTCAGGTGGCTGGCGTGCTTATTATGTAATGCATTGGCGGGCGGACGTCCTAACGTCACTTCCCTTGTTGATACGTTTTTCCTTTTATTTGTGATCTGAGTTTGAGCGAGGGAATAGAGGGCAAAGAAACTTGGCAGCATTGAATAGACGTTGCGCTTGGAGGGCAGATATTAGTGCCATTGTATTGTTCTGTCACCAGTCTGTGACCTCTGGGCTGTTTAAATACCCTTGGAGCTTTCATCGGCTCAGACTTAACACTGGTCAGCTGTGGTAATGGTCAGTGTGATCTCGACAGTCATAATAACGGTCAGCGGTGACAATGGTCAGTGGTTATGGGAGGTTTCTTGAATCTGAGGTCCTTTGTTTGTGTTTTATGTGGGCACGGTTGAATAGTTTTACACTACAGTCGAACCACCCGGTATAGAATAAATAAATTACAAGGCAGAATGGATGTAACAGAACCATTGGAAACACGTAAACTGGGAAGGTGATTAGATGTGTGCTGGCAGGGAAAATGGACGGACTGACGGTAAAGCACAAAAATGTGAGAAGAGCTGTTCAAATAGGATATATATATATATGTGCTCGCCCCGTGGTCATGAGTGTGAATTTACATCGGGGCGGAATATTAAAATTGACCCAAGCTTCCAAGTGAACTTTGGGCACCAGGTAATGCCTTGGGAAATAAAGGCTGCTATGTTGTTAAATAGCATACCACCCACTGAGCGCCGACTTGTCAATAAAATATTGCTGTAACACCATACTCCCAATGCACATTAAGGCGTGTAAGACAGTCCTTTGCTTGCTTTTTTATATCTCTGAAAAGAAACACTCACATGTTGCCAATCAACACGTCACATTTACCGTACTGATATTCTAAACCCACAGCAGACCGCACGAGACATCACATTCCTCCCGATCCCCTCCAGGCGTTCATCGAGACACAGTTTTTCGAGATCCATCTATCTCTAGCATCTACCGTCTGTCCTCAACAATGACCGCAATTTACTCCCTGGGTACCGGGTAGACTGACCGACCATAAGCCTTTAAAGTGGACATTTACCGGGCTATCTTGATTAGACAGGAATGTTCCTACTTGTGCCTCCATATTACATTTTCCAAGGCCAGGCAGTTGTTTGTCATGTTGTTCCGGAAAAAGCCATGTTAATGTCCCTCTCTAAAAAGCCAAATAAAAGCTATAGGCTAAACAGGCGTTCATGGTAAATTTGCGATTACTGTTGGGATTATTATTATTATTATTATTATTATTATTATTATTATTATTATTATTATTATTATTATTATTATTATTATTATTATTATTATTACGGGTGTCCGTTGGCTGTGAACTCAAGCATAGTCCATACACAATGTACTATTTCTAGTGCAAGGGACTGATTTTTATGTGTGAATTAGTTTTCCCTAAGAAGAGGCAATGAAACTCGATCTCGAAGATTATATACGAGGCGTATACTAATATCAATATCGATATATATCGACGTCAATAAGTAAGTCACACAGTTCTGTGAGATGGCAGGTAAATGTAGTTGGTGTTCTCTACAGGTGGCATTAGGTGACAGCAACATCGAACTTTATATTCCCGTTCGTCAGGTAGCGCTAGGTGTCTCATGCGCATGCGCAGCGCATAAACGAAATGGCGACTGTACTTATGGAATGTACAACCAAAGAGCAACGTGCTGTTGTGCGTTTTTTGTGGGCAAAATGACTGCCTGCAAAGGACATTCATAAGGAAAAGCTTCCTGTTTATGCTGACAAATATTTGTCCCGTAAAGCGGTGCATAGCAGTAGAAAAATTTTCTCAAGGACGCTCTAAAATTGTTGATGAAACCAATCTGGTCGTCGTGTTTAGATTGCAACAGAAGCATCCGTGCAGTGGGTGGAGAAGATGATTAGAGGTGACAGGCGAGTAACGATAGACTCTGTAGCATCTGCAATAGGGTGCTCACATGGTTCAGAATACAGCATAATGCATGATCGATTGCCATTTCGCGAATGACGCAGAAATTGAATGTGAAGTGAAAATGTGGTGTAGAAAATAGAGCACGCAGTTTTATGCAGCCGGTTTGGGAGGACTGATGAAACGATAGGATTAGTGCATCAATGTGGTGAAAATTATGCTGAGAAATAAAGGGACAATGAATATATAAAAATTAATTTGTTATCATATTTAGATATTTTTCTACAGCCATTTGTGACTTACTTATTGACTTCCCCTCGTACACGTATATGAAAGAGACAAACACCAGTCTTCGATCATGCGTTGAAATGAGAGGCAATGGAGAACATCTGTCACAATCGGGATTTTTAAAGTAAAACGAGGCAGAGACAGACCTAGAGAAAGTAATCCAGATGGACTCAGAAGGTGGCATAACGGAATATCATCAGCAGAGTTTTGTTGTTGTTGTTGTTGTTGTTGTTATTGTTGTTGTTGTTATTATTGTTGTTGTTATTGTCGTTGTTGTTGTTGTTGTTGTTGTTGTTGTTGTTGTTGTTGTTGTTGTTTTTAATGCGTTCGCTCTCTCGCTTTGAACTCAAGAGTAGTCCATACACGTGCTACTACGTTTAGTGCACTGGGCTGATTTTTACGTGTGAATTAGCTTTTTCTATTACCAGTGTTTCTCGCAATCTGGCGAACTCACTCCGACTTCAGAGGTACTTGTAATGTATGTCCCCAAGTCAGGGACGAGAAGTCAACATTTTAATCTAACTGTGATGTAGGGGTTGAATGCCACATAGCTGGTGTGACATTTGCGTCACAAAAGATTGAGGAAAGCCTATAAGCCGAAAGCTTAGAAAAAACTAGAAACTAGTTGTCAACAGAGAGAAACATCATTCTGACGTCACTAGACAACAAACAGTCTTTTGTTGGAGTTCGCAATGGCAGGATGTGCTTAAACATTCGGTCTGGCTAATCAATCGTTATTTGGAAAAAAGGTGGCTGGAAATAGGAGTCAAACTTATCAGAACACACTCCTATAAGAGGATGCTGATATTAATTGAACCAACGGCCGAAGAAGTTTGATGGAATTCACAAACGGCGATAGTTAGACTTAGAGGGAGAAGACAAGGTCGTCCACTGACAGTAAGTTAAAACTAAGTAAATATATATCGATATTATTGTCGGAGCTAACAATGTCACATACAAGCTATGATATAGTTTACCGCCCGCTCTGTAAGCACAGACACGATAAACCATAGTAGTATTGATTGTTGCCAGGCAAAATCGATGAGCTGTCAGAAACCAATAAACAGCGTTTGACGTTTTGTTACTAATGTCGGCGATCTTATTTATTCTTCTCGTTGAAAGCAAAGGCGCTGTTAAAGTGGTATTCAAGAACGAGCCTGGCTACTATTGTTTTATTGTCGAAAGTTAAAGAGGGACTGAAAAGCGTCTTGGCATTGAACTCTCTACCTCGGCATCAACAACGTTTAGGAACGAGTGTTTCATTGGCCATGCTAACCTCACTGTGGGGATATCAATTGTTCATATTCTAACAGTATCGCTGTCAACACCAGCATTTTACCGCTGTTGTTGATTTCTTGGCAAGATTACGCTCAGTAGTTTGCCATTGTTTCTGAGCGACATACCCCGTAAGTTACCAACGCGGCGAGAACCGCTTCCAATTCTCGCGCGTTGGGTTGCCCTACGCGAATAAACGGGATTACGGAGAAAGTCGTTTAACCTCTTGGCCAGGGAGTCCGGCTTCGCAATGTTAGTTATTGTTAAATAGATCGTAGCGACTGAAAAGATAAGTGACAGAAGAAGCTGGGGTAGCCCTAGGACAATGATGCTGGACGGACTGGGACGGTGCCTGGGAATTGATTGATTGATTGATTTAGGAATCGACATCACAGCATTCGGGGCATTCCCATAAGTGCTCCGTCCCCATCCTCAGTAGCCAGCGAAGAGTTCCAACACTAATAGTACCAGTAGCAATCTGATTATAAGTCCGTCTCGCCTTTCCTTTGAGCGTTGAGCGTCGGCCAGATCCCCTCGTCACTCCTCGCTGTCTCATTCTTGCCAGACCATGGTAATCCATTTTCTCCTCCGAAGTGTGCACGTGCTCCCACAAGGCCGCAACCACATCTGCCTTGTCATGTATCAATACTTCGCCAAGTTCTGCAGAGCCAGCCAATCTGTCCGCCTGTTCATTTCCCAGCACACCGGCATGCCCCGGAGAAAAGATCCAGGCGATGCTTGTCACCCGTGACCTCCGAAGCGAAGCAAGCCACTCCGCACGAAGCCTGCCTGTCCTCACCCTCGTCAGCATGCTTTTGGAGTCAGTTACAATCACGATGTGTGTGTGTGTGTGTGTGTGTGTGTGTGTGTGTGTGTGTGTGTCGTATTCTCCATCCAGCGGAGAGCCGCAGTGACTGCCTCCACTTCCATTCTTAAGCTGGATGTTGTGGTATCATATGCCAGGCTCTCCTTCCCCAAACATCTACCATTAGCTTTGGCTATGAACCCCCAGCCACTTTTCTCACCTCTTGACACCGAACCATCTGTGTAGATAATCACTTCACCCGAGTGAGCTTTGTCCTGAATTAGTTGTTGGATTTCCACTTCCGTGGCCCCTGCTGGCCATTCCCTGCACTCCCGGCTTAATGTGATTATAACTCTGCACAAGTCTGACTGCTCCGCTGGCACTCTGACCCACACCTGGGACGGTGCCTGGGAAGAGTGGCATCAATAGAGTTGATCCAGAACACCGTGGGCAGAATCTGTGTTGACACATGAACGTCTACGCCAACTGACAGGGCACATGATGATGATTAGAGCTGTTCCCTTGTTCGTCTCTTGAGCTTTTATTACTGTTTGATGTCATACAGTTTATATGTTAAAATTATAATCATAACAAAACGGGGAAAAAAATGCAAATGATGTGATCCCATCTTGACTGCTTGAAAATGATTGGCTGGTGTTAAAACATCTGTAATCTGTGAAGTCCTGAACTTCTGGAAGATTGTGAGGTTTGTCTATAAGTACACTTCTGGAAGATTGTGAGGTTTGTCTATAAGTACACTTCTGGAAGATTGTGAGGTTTGTCTATAAGTACACTTCTGGAAGATTGTGAGGTTTGTCTATAAGTACACTTCTGGAAGATTGTGAGGTTTGTCTATAAGTCAGACACTTCTGGAAGATTGTGAGGTTTGTCTATAAGTCAGACACTTCTGGAAGATTGTGACCTTTGTCTATAAGTCAGACACTTCTGGAAGATTGTGAGGTTTGTCTATAAGTCAGACACTTCTGGAAGATTGTGAGGTTTGTCTATAAGTACACTTCTGGAAGATTGTGAGGTTTGTCTATAAGTCAGACACTTCTGGAAGATTGTCAGGTTTGTCTATAAGTACACTTCTGGAAGATTGTGAGGTTTGTCTATAAGTACACGTCTAGAAGGCTGTGATATGTATCTCTGAAAAAGTAGGTCAGCGTGGCTGAATGGATAAGAGCGTATGCTCTTAAACTTCCTATATGCTGATGCCGAGGTAGCGAGTTTAACCCCTACACCGATTAGTTCGACTAAAATGTTGACTTCTCGTACTAGACTTGGGACGTAAATTATAAGTACATCAGAACTCGTAGTGGATTCGCCCGATGGCGAGGGATAATAGTAATTGAGACAGCTAATCCACACGCACAAATATTTCTTTGCTCTAGAAGTGGTAGCACGTATATGGAGTACACTTGAGTTCAAAGCGAGCGTACGTCAAAAAAAAAAAAAAAAATAAAGTCTCTGCCCTAAACTACTGGAATATTGTGAAGTTTATCTCTGTCCCAAAAAGTTGGAATATTGTGAAGTTTATCTCTGTCCCAAAAAGTTGGAATATTGTGAAGTTTATCTCTGTCCCAAAAAGTTGGAAATATTGTGAAGGTTTATCTCTGTCCCAAAAAGTTGGAATATTGTGAAGTTTGTCTCTGCCATAAACTACAGGAATATTGTGAAGTTTGTCTCTGCCCTAAACTACAGGAATATTGTGAAGTTTGTCTCTGCCTTAAACTACAGGAATATTGTGAAGTTTGTCTCTGCCCTAAACTACAGGAATATTGTGAAGTTTGTCTCTGCCCTAACTACAGGAATATTGTGAAGTTTGTCTCTGCCCTAAACTACAGGAATATTGTGAAGTTTGTCTCTGCCCTAAACTACAGGAATATTGTGAAGTTTGTCTCTGCCCTAAACTACAGGAATATTGTGAAGTTTGTCTCTGCCCTAAACTACAGGAATATTGTGAAGTTTGTCTCTGCCCCAAACAGTTGGAATATTGTGAAGTTTGTCTCTGCCCCAAACAGTTGGAATATTGTTAAGTTTTTCTCTACCTCAAACTTCTGGAAGACGAGGTTTATCGTTAAAACTCGATGTACTGAGAGTGTTGAAGTGCTACATAGAACTTATACTTTTGTATGGATGTAAAGCGTGAACAATAAGCAGTCAAGCTGAAAAACAGCTGATGACTGTGAAAATGTGGTTTCTGAGGAAAATGCAAAGAATACCATGGACAGACAGAAAAACCAATGAACAAGTCCTTCAAGAAACAAATGAAGATCGTAAACTGATTAGAGTCATTAGAAGTGGATAGTCAAAATTTTGTGGGCACATGAGAGGAAATGACTTGGAGAACTCTGTGACGATTAGCAGGATCGAAGGGAAGAGACTAAGGGGAAGACCGTGAAGTGAATACATGGATGGCTTCGTCACATGGTATGGTCGAGACAGGAAGACGGAACTGATCTACGATTCTGGTGATCGAGTGAGATGGCAGAACATGACCGCCCACACTTATCGGCATAGGCACATGATGGATGGATGGATGGTACTGGCGTTCAGATTGTCTAATTCCAGACAATTGCTTCCATTGTTTCTGTGTGAGGTTGGTGCAGAGATTTGTCCGGATACGGTGTCAAAATGTCATTTTAACAGGGACTCCGGTTTCAGTTCTCATTGGAGTTTAGAAACAAGCAGAAACTCCGTGGCCAAAGGCTTGCGAACGCGGTTCGTGAGCCGCTTACCAGCCGCGACCGATTTGTGCAGCAGACCGTGTCGTGTTGTGTTATAACGTGTTTTGTATAGGAGCCGGTCGTTTAGAAAGCAGTGGCAAACTACTTAACGTAAACAAGTTGCCTGGTACATCAACAGTAGCTGAAAAAATGATGGTGTTAACTGCAACGTCCTGCAAGGGATGTGGAACATAAAACAAAATGTGCGTGAAAGACCGACATCGAGAAACCAAATCTCCGTACAGGAAATTTAGGCTGCAACCAGGTCTTGATCAGAACAGCACATTTGGACTGGTTTTGCTTAGGGGTCCTAGACTGGTTAAGGTCCGTCCACAGGTTTTAGGCACATTAGTGTCAAGAGACACCATCTCAATACCCTGACGGAGAACGCGTGAAAATATCCTCCCCCACAAAGTGCCCTGGCTATTGAGATTGAAGTACCCGAGATCACTTAACACATTCTACCTTGGAGCTTGATGTAGCCAGCGTCTCTGCCACCGATCCACCTTTATCCCCCCCACAATAAGCATTATTTGATACGTAAATTATAACCATCCTTTCTGTGGTATTATCTTTTGGGGTGTTTAATTTATTTTTCAAGATTCACAGCTCACACGAATAGCTCTCATAGTTTTTAGTCTTTATGTTGTGTTTGCTTAGGACTCTTAATTTCCATCTTAACAAAACAACTATTATTTTGTTGATCATAAAGGCGACGTGTTGTGTAAATATATCGTTCTGCCTCAGGGCAATAGCTGTCACTACTTCATTTTATTCGTCTCCTTGTGCGTGCACACACACACAAATGTACCCATCCTTTCTTCTCGTGTCAAACGTCTATTAGACGTCTAAAATCCTCTTCACTTAAACATAACCAATTCATTCTTTTTCTTTTATGCGTTCATTATCCCCTTGAGCCCATCTTCACTTCCTGCATCAATGGTTGTTTGATCTGATATTTAGACTAAGCCCGAGGAGAGAATATGAACAAACAGTGCACACTCCGTTAGGCGCTCACTGTTTATTTATATAACCAAAATATCTCTTCTGTTGGCAGTTTTTTCTATTGATGCAGTAGACATGAGACAAAGTCTTGAATTGCCCCAGCACACAAGTAGATCAACAGACTGCTTCTTTTACCCAACTACCTCAAAACCCCAAACGTGGACAGAAAGCTTCAGCAAAATAAAAGCAGAGATGAAATGCTTTAGGGTAGATGAGGGACTAACTGAGAGATTAGAATACATTCATTCAGTAGCATGTCCTTTGCAGAACCTCGCTCCCATAACAACCTTCCGGAAAACCTCTCGATCATAAGCAAGATGTCCCGCATCCGATACACCCGTCTTCTCCGCCACATCCTGCACCCATCTTCTCTTTGGCCTTCCTCTTCCTCTCTTCCCAGGCATATACCCCTCCATTATTGTTCTCTCCAAACTTTCGTGACGTTTCAAGTGACCAAAATATTTCAATTTTCTTTGTTTTATCGTCTTTAATAGCTAACCTTCTTCAATATTCAGCTCTTGAAGTAGGATGCATTTGTTCTTTCTTTACCCAAGATATTCTTAGAACTCGTCTATAACATTTATATTCAAAGGCATTTATGCGCTGCTCAGCTTGTTTAGTTAAGTGTCCATGTCTCACAGGCGTATGTTGCAGCGGGAAAGATGCATGCTCTTAAAATTCTAAGTTTTGTAGTTCTATCTGTCCCACTCCATAATTTATTCAGTTGTTTTAGTCTTTGAAGAGCAATTGATAGTCGTCGTTTAATTTCTTTCATTGTGTCACTGTTGTTGGTAATCAATGACCCAAGATATTCAAAATTTCCACCGCCTCCAATTTGTCCTCATTAACATATATTTCTTTCTCCATATTAGTTTTATCTGCATGCATTATCTTTGTTTTTGCCATGTTAAGATACAAGCTGTGATTTTCACTATTCAATTGGATTGAGGCTATTAGGTTTTCTATACCATTCTGTGAGATTAGAATTAGGAATGATAAAATTAGAAGAATACGAGGTCTGAAACCAGTCGTGCAATTAATTACGGAACAACGGATCAAATGGGGTGGCCACCTCACAAGAATGCCTAGGTAACATGTGCTACAAAAAGCCACATTGAAGAAGAGGCCCCAACTACTGTTGGGAAAAAAGCGACATCCTTAAAATGCCAAGATTAATTAACCTGTAATTGATTTGCGTAACATGCCATGAATTATCTAAGCAATACACCTGTTACATCAGCAATAATTATCTAAGCAATATAAGTATCACATCAGCAACGATTATCTAAAACAATATATGTATTGCATCAACAATAATATTATCTAAAGCATTATATGTATTACATCAACAATAATCAACTAATAATTATATAATTAATGTGTGTATGTGTGTGTATGTGTGTGTGTGTGTGTGTGTGTGTGTTAATGTATATGTGGGTTTGTAGAAGGCAAGCGCACAGTAAATGCTGTGTATATACTGAGAACAGTAATTGAACGTTCTATAGAAGTAAACAAAGATCTATATCTTTGCTTTATTGACTACACAAAGGCTTTCGATAAAGTGAGACATGTCGACATGATAAGGATGCTTGAAAATTGATGGAAAGGACCTTAGACTTGTAAAATAAACATACATTGGAAACAAAAAGCTGCCATCAGAATTGATAACGATGTAGGTCAATGTCAGCCTATTTAAATAGGTGTGAGACAGGGATGTGTAATGTCTCCAGATCTTTTTTCCCTGTACAGTGACAATATTTTCAGAAATATAGAAGATATGGAAGGAATCAACATTGGGGGACAATACATCAATAACATTAGATATGCAGATGATACAGTCTTGATTGCAGACAATGAACAGGATCTGTACAATTTAATAGATGCGGTTGTTGTACACTGTGAACAACTGGGGTTAGAATCTGAATATTAAGAATACACAAATTATGGTCGTCAACGGGAAGAAAGAAATACCACAATGTGATATACGAGTAAATGGGCATATTCTTAAGCAAGTGAATCGATACAGTTATCTACGACACAGTCATAACATCTAATGGGAGATGCCTGAAGAGATTAGAACAAGAATTGCCAGTGCGAAGGTAGCCTTTTGCAAGATGGAAAAAAAAAAAATCAATAGATATCTTCTTCTTCTTCTCTTTCTTTGCGTTCATCCGGAGTGATTTTTTCAGATGTGATTGCGGTGTGTCTGGTTAGGCACCCTCGGGTCGAAACCCTCAGGCCAACACATCCGACTTTTAGCGTGCATTTTTGACCAGGTTAGCAATCCTGGGAGACTCTCACTTTTGTGGTACCGTCCACATCTCAGCTGGTCAAGTTGGAACAGTCGAAGACTACACGGTCATCCCTCAAGTGAAGGCAGGGACAGTCCATTAGCATTTTTCCGCATCCTGGGTGGCTTCCATAATTGCAGAGCCGGCACATAACGCTCTGGTGCTGGGTTTACCGAGGGAATCGTCACGACCTGCTCATGGCTGTTTTAATTCCTCACTTCAATATATTGGGCATTTCGCTCGCCCTGGGCCGTTCCTGCACAAACCAGTCAGCTCTGCGGTTGGTTTCCATAAGCGAGTTTCGACATGTGCTTGTCCCTGTCCCCATCAGAGCTGTTCCAGGCAGGGCGGACATTCGGAAAACTACCTAGTCAGAGCTGTTCCGAACAAGAGGGGCATTCGGAAACTAGGTAGTCAGAGCTGTTCCTAGCACGAGAGACATTCGGACGAGACATTTCACTCCGACGTAATTGCGTAGTGTCAATTTTTAGTTTGCCACCCGTAGGAGGGACACTTCCGACTTCCGGCCGGGCTTTTTTTTAATGAGGTTAACCTTCCTCTGATTTCGAGCACGTTAGACTGTTGTGATGTCGCCCACATCTCAGCTGGTCAGATAGAACGACCAACGACATCGCGGTCGGCCCTAAAGGGGAATGCAGGGGCAGACAATGGGCAAGGAGGCTTCCATAATTGCAGACCCGGCACATATAGCTCCGGGGACTGGCTCACCCGATGAGTTGCCACGTCCTGCTCATGGCTCTTTAGTTCCTCACTTCAGGTATTGGGCATCTCGCTTGCCATGGTCGCTCAAGTGAGCTCCAGGGGCGGTCAGACTGCGGGCGACATCCACTCGGTAAGCTTTTGCTTTGACTTGGATCACGCAATAGGTTCGCTCGCCGTGCGTTCCATTTCGCGTTATTGAGACGTTTCTCCACTTTTATCTATCTCTATAGGTTAGATACAGACAGTTTTTGTAACCATTTCCTTCGACTGGGGATTTTACTGATTTTTGTACTCGCTCACGAGGTAGGCTACATGTGCTGCCGGCTCAGCACCTTCCCTTCGTGCGCAGTCAGTGAGAAACGGCCAGGCCATCTCATCCGGGAATCCAACATATCCCTCAGCTGAGAGCCTTCAAACAAGTGTCAGAACTGGGCATGTAGCTTTCAGTATCTCGTTTCCCAAATTTTACGGTAGGTGGATATCGCCCGACTCTCAGATCCGAGGGTCTGTGGCTTAGAGGCGTTCAGCCAAAACCTCGAAGAGAGCCTTAGAGTATTGTCCGAAACAAGAACTGCCTTCATGCGCCTGATTTAAACTTTGACGCTATCCTCAGTCTCCTGCAGAGCAGCGGGTTTTGGTCTCACTAGTCTGGCCCTATTCCCATACGCTGTCCGATATGTAGTTTTCACCCCGGCAAGCACATGGGGTAAAGGGACAGTCAAGCCCCCCCACCACGGCAGGTGGAGACACATCGGGGGAGAATCAATAGATATCAATTGAAACGAGAAAACGAGTGTTGAAGTGCTACATAGAACCTATTAATTTCGTATGGATGTGAAGCGTGGACAAAAGCAGTCAAGCTAAAAACATCTGATGGCTTTGGAAATGGGGTTTTCTGGGGAAAAATGCAAAGAATACATAGAGAGACAAAAAAACCAATGAAAGCCCCTTCAAGAAACAAATAAACCCTGAACAGTGTTTGGCGTTCTTTGTTCCTACTCAAAACGTTGTGCTGCATTACCTAACTAACTAAATAACTAACCAGTACAAGCCATTACATAATTGACATGCAACAATAGGTATTTGGCAAAGATCGTAAACTCATTAGAGTCATTAGACGTAGACAGTCAGATTTTTTGGGCATGTTATGAGAAGAAATGACTTGGAGAAACTTGATGACAACTGGCAAGATCGGAGAAAAGAGCCCAAAGGGGGAAGACCGAAAGTAAATACCTGGATGGCTTGGCCCGGGGGCATGGTCGAGACAGAAACACGGAGCTGATCCACGAACTCTGGTGATCGAGTGAGATGAAACATGACTCGCCCACGCTTATCGGCATGGCACATGATGGATGGATGGATGGATATATTTATTATATATATAATATATATATATATATATATATATATTTTATTATATTATATATATATATATATTTATATATATACGTACGCAGGGTGAGTATTGCTTCAAGGACCTCTTCTTCTTCTACATTGTATCTCCAAATGGAGCATTGGCAATCAACTGACTCACGTCAAGACTCTCCTTCTACCTGTCTTTAATCTGTCACCTGTAGTCCCTGTCATTTCCCATCCCTGTCTCAAATTCTCTTCTCACCATGTGGTAAGGCATCCCTCTATAACTACATAGAGCCGCTGTAGAGTCACTAGCTAGCATTCTTGCCCGCGGCCTGGTGGTCGTGGATTCGACTACACATCAAGGCGGATTGTTTGTTATTTCTTTGAGCCCGCTCGCTTTGAACTCAAGCGTAGTCCATACATAATACTTCTAGTAGTGCTGGGAGTGAGCGAATCATAGGACCGGGGAGGACATTGTCGTATGCCGACGATGTTTTAGTATATCGTCAGGGTAAGATATGACAGAGATGAGGTTCCTGCTGAACTACAAACCGAACTCAATCGCATACGCACTTGGTGTGTTGAAGCTGCAGCAATGGTCAACCCAACATAGGCAACAGTGACATTGTTCTCTTTAAATAACCGTTTCAACACCCCAAGGGAACGTAAATCGGGGTTTCAGAGACGGTAGAAAAACGCAGGCAATGAATTACCTGGGATACGATTTTTTTTCAAGAAGCTTATACTGAACACGTAGACCAGTGAAACAAAGGCCAAGGGGGTTTGACTGTGATGCGGGTGATGGCGGCGGAAAACTGTGAGCAGCGCCATCTATGTCTTCTTTGCGAGGGGCTGGTCCTTTCTGTTCTGGAGTATGCGATGGCGATCTTGACTCTCAGCCATAAGCAGATAGAAAGGACGGAAAAGATACAGAACGAAGCCATGCGTATCATTCTTGGATGTACAAGAGATACAGCATGCAGGACGATGCGCTACTGGTCCTTGATTTTCCACCCACGAGGGACATAATACAAATCTGCCAAGGACGTGCCTATCTCAGAGTCAACGCCAACACACAATATCCACTGCATAGCGAGATTAAGAAGGTGAAGCAGGTTAAAAAGAAGAAAGTCAAGACGAAGACATTCTTCAGCAGGTGTGTTAACTTGATGACTTAGAATCTGGCGAGGAGTGGGTACAAGTGCCAACAGAGTTCTGTAATCCTTTTCAGTGTGCATCCAACTAGACTGGAAATGCAGACAAGAAAATCCAGGCTCTGATCTTCAAGAATTCGTTAGAGGATGATGCTGTCATTTAAACTGCGGGTCGGTCATCCGAGGAGTGAGAAGTTCATGGGCCTTTACGATTCAGGCCGGAGGGAAAACTGTGAAGGAAGAGCGTGGCGCTTTTGCTTTACCATATGCTGCCTGACTATGTAAGTCAGGCAGTAAGTAAAGCAATAACATGGCTCGAGAAAACATTCAATCGGACTTGTGTCCTTAGTGACTCAATGAGTATGCTCAGGGGGGTAGAGATGGGGTGGGTCCGAAGAGAGTGGCTGCTGTCTCTGGAGCTGGCAAAGATTAGTTTCATTTTCGTGCCTGGGCATGCGGGCGTACAAGGGAATGAGCAGGTTGACAGGCTTGCAGGTAGGGCTACTGTGGAAGGCGGACTAGCGGACCAGGAAGACATTCTGAATGCTCTACGAGAAGTAAGTCGTTTACGAGAACAGAGAGGACTGGGAATCTACAGCCATAGTCAGGCTGCGCGAATCTAAAACCCTGGTCAGGACGAGAAACAGCAAGTTAAAGAGGTGTGGTCAAACAAGAACACTACGCGGGAAAACCCAAGAAGATAAAAACCAACACAGAACTGGTGTCGTGAGCCGTTACGCGCTGCGGGATTTGCTAAGAAAGGAATCCGAGCACTTATGGACTGAATGGTTCGATTTCAGTGAATGATCTGTCGACCAACCAACTAACTAAAACTAACTAACTAATAAATAACTAACTAATAACTAACTAATAACTAACTAACTAAAATAACTACTAACTGACGACTGACTACTGACTGACTAACTGACTGACTGACTGACTGCTGACTGCTGATGACTAACTAATAACTAACTAACTAACTAAAATTACTTACTTACTAGACTAACTAACTAACCATCTAACTAACCATCTAACTAACTAAACTAACTAACTAACTAACTAACTAACTAACTAATCAACCAACCAACCAACCAAACATCCATCCATCCATCTATCCATCATTATATCCATCCATCCATCCATCCATCAATCTATCTATCTATATATCTATCTGTCTGTCTGTCTGTCTGTC
>JACEFZ010028304.1:80000-117500 GCA_014155875.1 Cepaea nemoralis
GTCATATGCATTGTTTATGTTTACAAAATTCATGTGACAATGTTTTTTTCCTATGCACTGTTCATGAAAGAAAGATGAGTGATTGGAAGGGCCGAATGTAAGACGGGCCTGCGTGCCCAATTTGTTACCCTTTGAAAATAAAGTCTGTTCGTTTGTTCGTTCGTTCGTTCTGTCTGTCTGTCTGTCTGTCTGTCTGCCTGCCTGCCTGTCTGTCTGTCTGTCTGTCTGTCTGTCTGTCTGTCTGTCTGTCTGTCTGTCTGTCTGTCTGTCTGTCTGTCTGTCCTTAGATTTGTGAATTCACATCATAGTGCACTCATTTTCACAATCCCGCATATTTGACTAAAAATTAACAGCATGCGATTTATAAATCAAACCCCATATGTTGATTTTCACAATTATCTCAGCGTTGATCGTTCAGAAATCATTGTCAACATACCTGAACGTAACACTGCTTAAAAATCACACACATCAAAAATGCTGTGCTTGATTGCCAAGTTCTGTACAGAAATACAACTAATTTAATTTCCCGGCAATACCCTAGATACCCAGTTTCTGTCAGGCAAAATAAGAAGTAGATTCTGACCGTTTCAATAACACCCTGCCTGTAAACTCTTCTGAATCATTCCCTCATTGTTCTGCTTTTGGTTTAATCCTGGTTAATTATGTTGTACCTCAGTTACCGAATCATCATATATCACCCGTTCAATGATAATCTTCAGACTATGATCGTCATTTGCCATCTGGTAAGCGTGAGCGGTCATGTTTCGGCATCTCTCAAGATCGCCAGAGACGTGGATCAACTCTGTGTTTTTTGTCTCGATTCTGCCATATCACCAAGCCAACTATATACGTATTTACGTCTCTCTCCGTCCTTTGTTCTTTTCCTCCTTAATCTTACCAGCTGTCACCAAGTTCTCTAGTTTATTTTTTCTCATAACATGCCCTCAAAATCATGTCAGTCTATGTCTCATTTCTTTATTTACTTTACTGTTTTCATTTGTTTCTTGTAGGACTTGCTCATTGGTTTTTCTGTCAATTCACGGTATTCGTTGCATATCTTTAGTATATATCACCTACTAATCGTAAACGTGCCAAAGTGATTTGGGTTGCCGAGATACGTATGTGGCCTGTTGTATGTTCTAACATCCTTACCAATATAAGGACCTCTGTGTCGTGTGAGGAGGCAAAAGAAACATGGCTTGAGAAAAATTGCAGAGAAATTGAAAAACAACACAACAGTAACAATGCGAAACTAATGCACAAAAGAATTCAGGAGCTTACTAATCAAAGAACACGTACATCAGCAGGCTGCATAAAGACAGAAGATGGAAGAGTCATAATAGAAAAAGATCAGATCTTACATGAATGGTCAGATTATGTGAAAAACCTTTATGACGATAACAGAGACGAACAGTATGATGTCCAAAATAATAATGAAGGACCAGCAATTTTAAAGATGGAGATTCAGAATGCGCTTAACCATATGAAATCTGGCAAGACCCCCGGTTCAGACTGCGTCACAGCAGAAATGATTAATGCTTTAGAAGAATATGGAATAGATAAAGTTACCAGTCTGCTTAATACAATATATGATACTGGAAATATACCTCAGGAGTTATGTAATTCTGTATTTATTGCAATCCCAAAGAAATCAGGAGCCTTGGAATGTGATCAACATCGAACAATTAGTATAATGAGTCACATCACGAAGATTTTGCTAAGAATTATCATGCAAAGAGTTAGGAGGAAAATACAACCTGAAATAGGAGAAGAACAATGTGGGTTTGTGGAAGGCAAGGGATACAGTAAATGCTGTGTATATACTGAGAAACATAATCGAACGTTCTATAGAAGTAAACAAAGATCTACACCTTTGCTTTATTGACTACACAAAGGCTTTTGATAAAGTGAGACATGTCAACATGATAAGGATGCTTGAAGATCTACAAATTGATGGAAAAGATCTTAGACTTGTAAAAAACATATATTGGAAACAACAAGCTGCCATAAGAGTTGATAATGAAGTAAGCCAATATCAGCCTATTAAAAGGGGTGTGAGACAGGGATGTGTAATGTCTCCAGATCTGTTTTCCCTGTACAGTGAAAGTATTTTCAGAAATATTGAAGATATGGAAGGAATCAACATTGGGGGACGATGCATCAATAACATTAGATATGCAGATGATACAGTCTTGATTGCAGACAATGAACAGGACCTGCAAAATTTAGTAGATGCGATTGTTACACACAGTGAACAACTAGGGTTAGAATTAAATTGTAAAAAGACACAGATTATGGTCGTCACTAGGAAGGACGAAATACCACAATGTAATATACAAGTAAATGGGAATATTCTTCAACAAGTGAGCAGGTACAATTATCTCGGAACAGTAATAACATCTGATGGGAGATGCCTTGAAGAGATTAGAACAAGAATCGCCATGGCAAAAGTAGCCTTTAGCAAGATGAAAAACATATTGACCAATAAAAAGATGTCAATTGAAACGAGAAAAAGAGTGTTGAGATGCTACATTGAACCTGTACTTTTATATGGATGTGAAGCGTGGACAATGAGCAGTCAGGCTGAAAAACATCTGATGGCTGTAGAGATGTGGTTTCTGAGGAAAATGCAAAGAATACCATGGACAGCCAGAAAGACCAATGAACAAGTCCTTCAAGAAACAAATGAAGATCGTAAATTGATTAGAGAAATTAGACGTAGACAGTCAAAATTTTTTGGGCATGTTATGAGAAGAAATAGATTGGAGAATTTGGTGACAACTGGTAAGATCGAGGGGAACAGACCAAGGGGAAGACCTAGAAGCAAGTACCTGGATGGCTTGGCCTTGTGGCATGGTCGAGACAGAAACACGGAGCTGATCCACGACTCTGGTGATCGAGTGAGATGGCAGAACATGACCGCCCACGCTTACCGGCATGGCACATGATGGATGGATGGTGTCGTGTCTATACCGCAAAAAGGATCACTTGGATTGCATTAAAACAGGCGTATTTAGTTACCTTTCTAACACCAGCAGGATATTTTTAAACATAATGCACTGGTCACTTTGCACGTTAACACGACCAGGACCATAATTCCCTGTAAGTTCTTGTAAGGAAAACAAAAGATTTCGAAAGTAAAAGGCTCGACTTCATTGCACAGGGTTTTATCCCAAATGGGTGCTATTTTTCCGCTAGGTAGACTGCCGGAAGCGTCGCACAAAACACGAATTCCATAGCTCCAGCGATGTCCCAGGGAGTCTCCGAGAGCATTGCACTCTGTGAACAGAACAACGTAGCCTGGAAGTGAACCCATTACCTTCGGAGCGCTAGGTAGGCGGAGTAAGTACGTCGCTACAGAGACTCCCAGGATCTTGTCAGAGAGAAGCCACGTTGTCTGGTGGCCATTAATGCCAAATCTGTCCATTTTATGCATCCGAGACTGAGAATCAATTCAATTCAACTTTATTTTCAGACACTAAGACTCTTGTGATGACTCGAATACCGACAAGACACCCCAAAGCTGCATTGGTTGCAGATCTATAGACTCCACTGAGCTCACAAACGGTCTGGAACGAATACATAGCTGGAACGAATACATAGTTTAGTTTAGTTTAGTCGTCGGATCAACATCACGGCACACGGGTGTAACCCATAGGTGCTCCGTTCTACTCCTAACTTAAGCTTGAGTCCAGAGAATATCAGCTCAGTGCACGAACTCCGTAGCACGGCGAGGATCCTGAAATACGTTGGGTAAATTTTTAACTCAAAATTTTGCCCCGGCAGCGCCGTTAGGTTACTCTCTTTCGATTTCCAACTGCCAAGGGAATTTTTACGTGCGCAACAATACACACGAGCGTCCGATCTCACTACCCAGAGACCAGGGGACATTTTGTTTCTAGAAGTCCACGTGAAAAAATCCAGGCGCTCACCGGGGCTTCAACCCGAAACCTCCAGCACTCGAGGCAGACACCATGCCTCGAGACCAGTCAGCCCCCTGGAACGAATACAAAATGAGACCAGTCTAGCCATTCTCGGCTGTACGAGCGATATACCTACTATATATACAAACAGACATACAGACAATCAGACAGATGTAACTAACGAACGAACGAACGTACGAACGAATAAACGATAGATGGATAAATATTCCAGTCTTTTGCAGAAATATTTCAGAATGCTAAGGGACGTAATTCACAATTAAGAGAAACCCAACCATTTATTTCACTTATTTCCCTTATTTCAATACATACACTGGTCAAGGTCCATACTGGTCAATGCCTATACTGGCCAGTCTCCGTGACCAAAGCCTTGTGAACGCGGTTCGTGAGCCGCTTACCAGGCGTAAGAAACGCAGCCGCGACCGATGTGTGCAGCAGACGGTGTCGCGTTGTGTTATAACGTGTTGGTATGGGAGCCGGTCATTCAGAAAATAATGGCAAACTACTGAACGGAGAAAACCAATTAAATCAATTGATTATTGCTCGCTGGACTTTAGGCGGCCTGGTGTGCCTTGCCAGTCGAAAAGACCTGATCATTCGGGGCCACATCGATTGACGGATGTCAATCGCGGCGATCGGGCAAATTTTGAGCTATAGCCTACGACGTGTAACGTTGTGATATTCTAGTGTGATAATTTGGTCGCGTCTAGTGTGTACCGCGTGGTTTAGTGGTTACACACCCGCGTCACACGCCAGTGATCCGGGTTTGATCCCGTCCAGTCAAGGAAATGCACTACTGATGAGCTCAAACGAGAGCGAAACTCGAGTCTGGTGCTTCCAATTGAAGTGGACAAGGCCTTAGGTTTGATCCGGAATACGATAGCATAGCCAGTAGTGGGTTGTGTTCAATATTTACAAAACTACTGAATGTAAAAACTTGCCTAGTACATCAACAGCAGCTGAAAAATGCTGGTTTTGACTGCAACATCCTGCAAGGGATATGAAAAAAAATGGTCAAATTATCGAGCAGTTTAAACTTAAGCGGCGGATGCGTTAGTTTATCGTCAGGATGATACGTTGATAATGCCTTGAGCGCGATCGGACGAGAGTTCGATGCCTGCGCTCGTCGTCCGCAAAGAGAGGAAAAGACTGGCCACCTACGGCCCACAAAATGTGATGGTAATAACACACCCCCAGCGTCTGAACAGAATCCTGCTGCTGGTTTATATTTTGCATTTTTAAAACTAGGAATGTAGACTAGAAGACGAAAAAGACCAAGAAGAAGAATCATTGTTAAAATGACGATTGTGATGAGTTTCTGCTTAATGTCTCCCTTATGAGACGTTAGTTAGTTGCATGTACTTTCCAGGACGCTGCAATCAAGCCCAGCATTAGACTTGTTATCTCTTGAAAGATGGCTGTTAGAGATTAGAACAAGACTGCACATGGTAAATGATTGCAGAGATTAGAACAAGAATCGCCTAAGCGAAAGTGGCCATTCAGATGTCAAAGTTAGAATCGTTAATTCAAATGTAATGAATGAATCACAACAACAATAACAACACCAACAACAACACCAACAACACAATCTGAAGTTAACGGTAAGCTTGACTAGAACACGACCACCATTAAAAAAATGGACGTTGCGACCAAAGCCTTCGTCAGCACACAAACAACAAATATACACCGATTCAACTACATGAAAAAAAAAACAGTTTGAAAATATAAGCTACTCTGTATCCATGTTGTGTGCTGGACATGTATGTCATGAAATCCGCGTGTATAGTGATGTAATTGATTGTGATGGTGATTATTCTAATGCAAGAGTAGGCTTTTATATTGCAAATGTATGTTTTATCTAATGCAAACGTAGACTTTTTCTAATGCAAATGAAGGCTGTTTTCTTATGCAGCTGTAGGAAATTTCTTATGCAAATGAATGGTTTTTCTGATGCAAATTTAGACTTATTCTAATGTAAGTGTAGGCTTTTTTTGTTATTCAAGTGTAAGCTTTTAAAAATAAAAACCACACTCAGCTGTTCAAAAGATGTCAAATGAAGTAAGAAGTAAGAGTGTGAAAAGGCTGAATAGAGCTCGTATTTGCAGTGTGGATGTGCGGAATGGACAGTATGCGGGCAAGCCGAGAATTTATGATGGAGGCGTCGGAATGGACAGTATGCGGGCAAGCCGAGAAATTTATGATGGAGGCGTGGAGTTCAGCATGGCCATATGGATATGAGCGCATTCTCTCAAACTTCCGGTGTACTGATGCCGAGATAGCGGGTTTAACCTCTACACCGGTCAGATGGACTAAAATATTGACTTCTCGTTCTTGAATTGGGAACGTAAATTACAAGTATCTCAGAAATCGGAATGGGTTTGCCTGATGGCGAGGGATACTGATAATAGTGACAGCTAATCCACACGCAAAATTCAGTTCAGTATGCTAATAGTAGTACATTTATGGACTACGCTTGAAGTCAAAGCGAGCGAAAAAAGAATGATTGAGGCTGAAATGTGGTTTCTGCGAGAACAATGTGGTGTTTGAGGGAAAAATATGTTTTCTGAAGGAAAAGTGTGATTTCTGAGGGAAATGGTAAGAATCACATAGCCCCTCTGCCGTGCGTCCACCTTGACGAGGTAGAGGGGCTTGCGCGTTCCAATGACCCCAAGAGCTATGCCGACGGTAGCACAGCTACTGGTAGGGTCACCCATGTCGGACAGGTCAAGGGAGAGGGACCAGACGAAGTGACGCACAAACCTGCTGCCTTGTAGGTAGACTGGGGACAGTCAAAGGCTAGGGAAAGCATCCCGAAAAATGCTTGTCGAAATCGGATGTACTAAGCCACAGGCTTGACAAAGAAGTGCAACGTAACTTTATCATTTCATGATGCCACAGATGAAAATTAATCGTTATGGTGCTAATCCCGTGAAGTCCCATCAGGCGGTGATAGTGCCGGGCCCCCTGCCTCGAGGGGGTCCACCCATGACTACTGGTGGTCACCTTCCCCTGTGCTGTGGAGTCAAGGCACAGAGGAGTAGGTTAAGAGCTATTGACCAAATACCAAGGACACTCAACATACTACAGTGGAATGCCGAAGGAGTTTATAACAAGAAAGAATCCCTGACACAGCGTCTTCATAAAGATAGAATAGATGTGGCATGCATTCAAGAGACACACCTCAACGCCAATCGCAAATTTTCAGTCAGAGGATATCAGGCCACACGTTTCGACCGCGAAGGACACTAAAGGAGGAGTTCTAATACTTACACGAAATACAATACCTTGCAGCGAAGTATCTGTGATCTCTGACAACCAAACAGAAATTATAGGTGTTGATATAATGATAAAGGACGTGAAAATAAGAATTTACAATCTGTATAGCCCAGCAGATAAGGATCTTACACTCTCAAACATGAAAATAACTGACACAAATTGCATTATTGTCGGAGACTTTAATAGCCGTTCAGAAAGATGGGGATACCCAGATACTGACAAAAGAGGAGATGAAGTGGAGGACTGGGAAATAGACTCAAATCTCCATCTACTCAACAAAGCGGATGACACACCGAGCTTCTACTCCAGAAGATGGATTACCACTTCTACTCCAGACTTAGCTTTCTGCACAGGAGACATCCTCCACAAAATCGATCGCCATGTGCTGGACCAATTAGCAGGTAGTGACCACAGACCAATCAAGCTTGTAATGAATATGGAGTATGTTCCACAGGAGCAAAAGCCTTTGCCCCGCTGGAATTACAAACGAGCAGATTGGGACAGATTTGCCATACTAACAGACAAATATTGTGAAAACATAAATACACGATATGGCAACATGAAGCAAATGGTGGAAAGTCTAAACAGAGCAATAATACAGGCAGCCACTGAGTCCATTCCAAGAGGAGCGAAGAAAAATTACAAACCATACTGGACTGAAGAACTACAAAGTTTGGAGGACAAAGTTGAAGATGCCAGGAAGACAGCAGAGAGAGAACAAACAATTGAAGCGAACATCTCTCTCAAAGCCATCTCAGCAAAATATAAAAGAACAGTAAATCAAACAACAAGAGATTGTTGGAGGGAAAAAACAGAAAACCTGAATTTTGACAGGGATGGAAACAAACTATGGAAACTAGTGAAAGCCATGAACAATGAAGGACCTAGAAACAAACAAATAACAATTAAACAAGGAAATGCCTTGCTTACAGGAAAAAAGGCTGCAAATGCACTAATGGAACACTATGCCAAGTGCAAACCACATTGATATTACAACCGAACAGAAGAAAGCAATCAAAGATAAACAGATACATCATAGTAATACAGAGACAGCAGCAGAATATATGATGGCAAATCTAACAATGGAAGAAATGGAACAGGCAATGAATACCCTAAAAAAGAAGAAATCACCAGGAAAGGATGGAATCACAAATGAAATGCTAATAGGACTAGGCACTAAGGCAAAAAAGAAACTACTAGCAGTCCTAAATTACAGCTGGAAGAGAGGGAATAGTCCCACAGGCATGGAAGGAAGCTATACTAATACCAGTCCCAAAGAAAGGAAAAGACCTGGAAGAACCAAATGGCTATCGACCTATCAGTCTACTTAGCTGTGTAGGAAAATTAATGGAACGCATTATCAATGGCAGGCTAACATGGCATCTGGAAGAAAACAAACTCTTAACACCACACCAAGCAGGATTCAGAAAGTACAGATCCACTGAAGATCAAATAACCTATATAGCTCAGGAAATAGAGGATGCCTTCCAAGAGAAAACGCACACACTAGCGGTCTGGATAGATTTAGAAAAAGCATTTGATAAAGTATGGAAGGAAGGACTGAAAGTAAAACTGCAAAAAATGCATGTTTGTGGGAAAATGTACAAATGGATCAGCCACTACCTTGAGAACAGAACTGCCAGGACAAAAGTACAAGGACAAACCAGCAAAATGATGCTGTTGGAGCAAGGTGTCCCCCAAGGAGGAGTTCTTTCACCAACATTATTCCTAGCATATATAAACGACATCACGGAAAATTTTCCAGCCAGAGTACACACATCATCCTTTGCAGATGACCTAGCCATATGGACATCTGAAGAATATATTAGTACAGCTAACAGCAGAATACAGCAAGCCCTATTAGCGCTAGAGGACTGGTCAAAATCATGGCTAGTGAAGATAAGTGAGGAGAAAACAACATGCACAGTGTTCTCCCTCTCAAATAAAACTCAGCAACCTAAGCTGGTATTGAATGGAAAAATATTGCGCCATGAAGAAAATCCAAACTATCTAGGAGTCACCTTTGATCGTCGCCTGACATGGAAAACACAGGTTGAGAAAAATCGAACAAGAGCAAGGCAAAGAATGGCAATCATGAAAAAGCTTGCTGGTACAACGTGGGGAGCAGATGAGAAAGTTCTCAAGAAGTTATATACTGGACGGGTGAGGCCAGTACTGGAATATGGCATTGCAGCTTGGGCAACAGCAGCTAAGTCAAACTTTAACAAAATAAGTAGAGTCCAAAACCAAGGAATGCGAATCATAACTGGAAGCCTGAAGACAACGCCTATTAATGAACTAGAAAAGATCACTTGTTTACAACCAATGCAGGATAGAAGAGATAGCAGAGCCCAGCAACAAGCAGAAAAATTTAGAAGATTGACAGACCACCCTATGTATAACAGGTTTAATGGTTTTGGAAAGGGAAGACTGAAGCGTAGCAACTTTGTAGAAACTGCAAAACGAAAGATTAGGGCAGATCCTATACTTAACATATCAACAGTCAAGCCCATTTACAATGCACACAAGTTCCCAGCTTGGAGACAGCAGCAACTGCCTGAGATGATAGAAAACATTCCTGGTATTGAGAAAAAGAACACTCAGCATGAAACCGAAAGAAGAGAAATAACCCTAAACTACATAAAAGAACATTACCCAAGCAGCAATTGGACCCATGCATATACAGATGGATCAGCCAAAAATTCAATAGAGAATGGAGGAGGAGGAATTCTCCTAAATTTAAAAAATGGAGTGAAAAAAACACATTCAGTGGCAACTGGAAAGTTTTCAAGTAACTTCAAAGCGGAGGTAGAGGCTCTGAAAACTGCAGCAGAAATGCTCTTGATGGAGGAAAATAAAAAGAAGCAAATAGCTATCTTCACAGATGCAAAGTCAGCTGTCTCAATACTGAAGAGCAATAACAGCACAGAAATAGCTGACCTAAGAGCAGCACTCCATGGTCTATGCCAGAAATCCAAAAAAGTTGTAATACAGTGGATCCCATCACATTGCAGTATACCTGGAAATGAAGAGGCTGACAGACTGGCAAAAGAGGGCGGACGACTACCACAGCCTGACATAGACATAACCTATAATGAGGCAAAGAGGTTGATAAAAAGCACTTATAGAACCAAATGGGAATCAGAGCATCCAGGCCACCAGAAGGATGATGCATATTACAAACTCGACCGAAGAGAACAAGTAGCAATCTTCAGACTCCGCACAGGACATAACAGGCTGAAATACTACTTGTTCAATAAACTAAAGATAGGAGATACCGATGAATGTAATTGTCGAACTGGAAAAATGACAGCAAAACATTTGCTGCAAGATTGCCCAATATATGCAGAACAGAGAAAGATATTTTGGCCCACACCTGCTTCATTTGAGGACAAGCTCTATGGAGATATCAGCAAGCTCAAGTTGACCGCAGCTTACTTTAACTACATACAGGTTGACATTTAAAGGTGTATGAAGAAGTATTCAGACTGCCACACTTCATACCACAGATATGTCAGGTTACAAAAGCCTCCCAGAGGCATGAAATGGAATATTGCTCGGATAGCAAATCCATTACGTGGAAAGTCCGAATCAAAAGCTCACTGTGTGGGCTTCATAAAAGGTGGAAAAAGTGTCCTAGTGGCACGAAATGGAATATTGCTTGGATAGCAAATCCATTACGTGGAAAGTCCGAATCAAAAGCTCACTGTGTGGGCTTCAAATAAGGTGGAAAAAGTGTCCTAGTGGCACGAAATGGAATATTGCTCGGATAGCAAATCCATTGCGCGGAAAGTCCGAGTCGAAAGCTCACTGTGTGGATGTCATCTGCACACTGCATTCTTCTGGTTTCCGGAAGAACAGCCTATGGTGAACGGAAGGCCCAATATACGGAAGTGAGGCTAAGCAGCCATGTGCAGGACGTGACGATTCCTTGGGTGAGCCCAGTACCAGAGCGCTGTGTGTTGGCTCTGCAATTATGGAAGCCTCCTTGGATGGCGGGGAATGCCCATGGTCTGCCCCTGCCTTCCCTTGAGGGCTGACCAGGATGTCTTTGGCTGTTCTATATGGGCCAGCTAGGATGGGAGATAACACCACACCAGTGAGAGTCAAACGTCCTAAGAAATCCCCGGGAAGGGTAACCCGGTCAACAAATGCCCGCAGAAGTCGGATGTGTCAGCCTAACGGCGCAAGAACGCAGCTCTGCTGTAAACAGGCACACCAGTGAGAGTCAAACGTCCTAAGAAATCCCCGGGAAGGGTAACCCGGTCAACAAATGCCCGCAGAAGTCGGATGTGTCAGCCTAACGGCGCAAGAACGCAGCTCTGCTGTAAACAGGCACAACGCAATCACATCCGGAAAAAAAAAAAACTCCGGATGAACGAAGAAGAAGAAGAAGAATCACATAGAAGAAAAGAAACAAAAATTGAAGCAGAAAGTCATGAAGCAGATTTAAATGGACATTGAAAAACAGACAAGTAATCTCTTCTACTTCCCCTCCTCGACTTAGCTCATAGAAGTGGAGGGGGTGGGAAAAGGGGGAGGAGAGGAAGTATTGCAGGTTTAATTGACAACTTGGCAGGCTAAATTGCATTGCTATCTTCTGGCAATACAAGATATCACACTTACAGCTTACAGAGGGGATGGGCAACGCCCTGTGCATGCTTGGATCCGTAAAATATAGTGATGGTTAACCTACACCTGGGAGTTAACGTCGCCAACTTGGTCCGTCTTTGACCGCTGTTGCGTTTATACACATACACACACACACACACACACACACACACAGACACAGACACAGACACAGACACACACACACACACATACACACACAAACACACACACACGCGCACACAAACAGACAGACACACACAGAGACAGACACACAGATAGACAGACAGACAGACAGACGGACAGACACACAGACAGACAGACAGACAGACAAACATACACACAGACAGACAGACACACAGACACACAGACAAACAGACACACAGACAGACAAACACACAGGCACACTGATAGACAGACACACAGACAAACAGGTAGACACACAGACAGACAGACTCACTCACAGACAGACAGACAGACAGACAGACAGACAGAGACACAGACACACACAGACACAGACACAAACAGACACAGACACACACAGACATAGACGCACACAGACACCCACAGACACAGACAAACACAGACACAGACAGACACAGACAGACACAGACACACAGACAGACACAGACACACAGACACACACAGACACAGACACAAACTGACACTGACACACACAGACAAAGACACACACACATACACATACACACACAGACACACACAGATACAGACACACACAGACACAGACACACACAGACACAGACACACAGAGACACATACAGACACATACACACAGATACAGACTCACACACAGACACACATAGACACATACACACACACACACATACAGACACACACACAGACACATACAGACACACACAGACACAGACACACACATAGACACATACAGACACATACACACACAGATACAGACAGACTCACACACAGGCACACACAGACACAGACACACACAGACACAGACACACAGACAAAGACACACATACACACAGACACATACAGATACACAGAGACACACAAACACTCACGCACGCACACACACACACACACACACACACACACATATGTATCGGAAAGAGTGATAGAGAGACACCCAGAAACATAGAGAGTGATAGAGACACAGAGAAACGTAGAGAGTGATAGAGAGACAAAGAGAGAAAGAGACAAAGACACAGAGGGAGGCAGAGAGAGAGACGGAGAAAGAAAGAAAGGCAAAGAGAGACAGAGTGTGTAAAGAGAGACAGAAACAATGAAACACACAGAGAGACAGAGACAGAGAGAGAGAGAGAGAGAGAGAGAGAGAGAGAGAGAGAGAGAGAGAGAGAGAGAGGGGGGGGAAGAAAGACACAAAGACAGACAGAGGGACATAGAGAAAGACAGAATGATACGCACAGAGACAAGAGAGACAGACAGACAGACACACACACACACTCACAGACACACAGACACACAGACACACAGACACACACACACACACACACATATATATATATATATATATATATATATATATATATTGAGAGAGAGGGGAGAGAGAGAGAGACAGACAGACAGACAGACAGACACACACACACAGACACACAGACACACACATATATATATATATATATATATATATATATATATATATATATATATATATATATATATATATATAGAGAGAGAGAGAGAGAGAGAGAGAGAGACAGAGGGAGAGAGAGAGAGAGAGAGAGAGAGAGAGAGAGAGAGAGAGAGAGAGAGGAGAGAGAGAGAGGAGAGAGAGAGGAGAGAGAGAGAGAGAGAGAGAGAGAGAGAGAGAGAGAGAGAGAGAGAGAGAGAGAGCGAGATTGAGATAGAAAGATAACAAATGCCGACACAGTGGAATATTTTAAATTTAATTCTTACAGCGACCTCAGTCCCGGTGAACAGAAAGCACAGTGGTATATTAATAGAAAATATCACTATAAAAATAATTTCTTTTAAAAAAATAGTTGCTTATCCCTTACAGGACGTTGCAGTCAGCACCAGCATTTTTGAACTGTTGTTGATGTTCTTGACAAGATTACTGCTCATTAATTCGCCATTGCTTTCTGAGCAGCTGGTTCACATTCCCCGTAAGTAACAAATGCGACGCGATCCGCTGCCGAATCTCGCGCAGATGTGTTCCTCACGTGGATATACGTGATTATGGAGAAAGTCGTTAACCCTTCGCCAGGGAGACCGGCTACTTACAATTATATTATTGCACTGCTGAAGAAATAAGAGGCCTTGGAATGTGGCCACATCACGAAGACCTTGCTAAGAATCAGCATGCAAGAGTTATGAAGAAAAGACAATAGTAAGTAGAGGAATATCAATATGCGATAGAAGAAAACAAAGACCTTCATTGACTTCACAAGGGCTTTTGATAAAGTCAGAAATGTCGACATGGTGAAGATGCTTGCAGATCTACACATTGATGGGAAAGACCTTAGATTTGTTAACAACATATATTGGAAACAACAAGCTGCTATAAAGATTGATAATGGAGTCGGTCAATATCAGCCTATTAAGAGAGGTGTGAGACAGGGTACAATGAAAATATTATGATACATTTAGAGGACATGATTGCCATTAGAGGACATAACATCATTAATATAAGATAGGCAGTTGATACAGAATTGATTGATACAGTGGAACCTCGCTTAACGAGCACATCTCATAACGAGTAATTCGCATAACGAGCAAAATAAATTGTAAAAAAATGATTCGCATAACGAGTGACGTTTCGCATAACGAGTGACGAGGAGAAAGGAAGTCCCGGATTGTGCGCCTGCAACAGCGAGGTCCAGCAGATTATTTCTAACTTTAAGAAGCTCTACACTTAAGCGCTCTTCGAGCGTTGTTTTGAGGTGACTGGAGGGACCAATCTCACTCTCAGAGAGTTTTGGAAATATCATTTCCACATCGTTGCCTCCCTCAAGATGATCGAAAAGGCGTGGGAAGGGGTTACCAAGAGAACCCTTACTTCTGCTTGGAAGAAGTTTTGGCCGTAGAGCGTTGTCGAATGTGACTTTGAGGGGTTTGAGACAGTACAAGTGGAGCCTGTAGTCAACGAGATTGTGTCTTTGGCCAAGATCATGGGACTGGAGGTGGATAACAAAGATATCGATGAGCTTGTGGAAGAGCATAGCCAAGAGCTGACCACCGAAGAGCTTATGAAATTACATTATGTTTCATAGCAAGAAGTTGTGGAGGAGAGTTTGTCCGAAGTGGAGAAGGTAACAGCAAACCAACAATCTTCTGGTGCAATAAGAGAAATGCTGAAAGCATGGGAAACTGTTGCATCGTACACTGAGAACCATCACCCTGATAAGGCAGTGGCTATGAGAGCTACTAATTTATTTAATGATAATGCTGTGTCGCATTTCCAAGAAATTCTGAAGCGTCGGCAAAAACAAATTTCTCTAGACAGCTTTCTAGTAAAAAAGAATTAGGTATGTACTATAAATTGTAAATTAATTATTTCAATTTTTTTTTATTTTGGTTTTCTACAAATTAATTCTCATTCCAGGTTCGTTCATTCCGCGATAGAAGAGGAAGATGAATCTCGCTCTTTAACAATGTATATATAATTTTCTTTGAATAAACGTTATACAAAATATTTTGAGTATTTTTTCGGCATGGAACGCATTATCGTATTTTACATTAATTTGTAAGGGAAAACTGTTTCGCTTAACGAGTGTTTCGCTTTACGAGTAAGATTCTGGAACGAATTATGCTCGTTAAGCGAGGTTCCACTATATGTGGTTACTGCACACAGTGAACAACTAGGGTTAGAATTAAATTGTAAAAAAGCGGAAATTATGATAGTCTCTAAGAAGAAAGTAATACTATAATGCAATATAAGCATAAATGGGAATAATCTTACACAAGTGAATCGGTATAAATATCTCGAAAGCGTCATAACATCTGATGTGAGGCTGACTGAATATATTAGAACAAGAATCGCAATGGCGAAGGTAGCCTTGTGCAAAAATGGAAAGCATGCTGAATAATAAAATGATGGGAATAGCGACGAGAAAAATAGTATTGAAGAGCCTATACATTTGTTTGGTTGTGAAACGTGGACGATGAGCAGACAAGCTAAAATAACATTTAATAGCAGTGGAAAATGCTGTTTCTGAGGAATATGAAATGAATACCATGGACAGACAGAAAAATCAATAAGCAAGTCCTACAAGAGACAAATGAAAAACTGATTAGAGAAATTGGACGTGGACAGTCAAATTTTTTGGGGTTCGTTATGAGATGACATATAAAAAAGAATGTTTGCATATCCTTTACAGGACATCGCTGTCAACATCAGCATCTTTCAGCTGATTGTTGATTTCTTGGCACGATTACGCTCAGTAGTTTGCCAATGCTTTCTGAGCGACCGGCTCACATATCCCGTAAGTTAACGACGCAGCTAGAACCGCTACCGATTCTCGCCGTCGTAACGTTCCTCACGAGAGTATACGGGATTACGGAGAAAGTCGCTAACTCCTAGACCAGAGGGAGGCCAGCATGAGATAACATAAACTAGAGAAATTGGTGACAACTGGAAAGATTGAGGGGAAAAGAGCAAAGGGAAGGCAGAGAAGTAAATATCTGGGTGGCTTAACCTCATGGCAGAGTCGGGACAAGAACATAGAGCTGGTCGACGATTTTGGTGATCCTATGAGATGGCGAAACATGATAGCCTATGCTTGTCGACATTGCCGATGATTAAGCACGCACGCACGCACGCGCGCGTGCACACACACACACACACACACACATCTATATCTATAAAACAGAGTGTATGTGGTTTTGTGTGTTTGTGGGTAGTTTTGTATTGGATGCGTTATATAAAGGTACATCCGATTGAGATGAAATTTTCTACACGTCTTCCTTTCATTCCTGTGCAACCGACTATAATAGTTTCATAGTGTAAAATCTTCTACTTATTTAATAACATTTACTTTTTCATTTTTCATTATATAAGTTCTATATAGCAGGGGGACTTCACTATAGAAAAGTTATTTCAAGGGGCATAACTTTTAATAACATTTCTATATACTTTATAGTCATATTGTTGGACTTACTTGCACTATTGTTAAACACTTTGTCTATAGTTATTTTCAGGCATATGAGTTATAATAAATAATGATATAATCTTTAAGGCATTTTCAAAGTTCGCATAAAAATAATGCATAATGCATAACATTGTAACCCATCTTTTTCTGCTTACAGAACTTATCAACTGTCATGTCGGTGATTAAAAACAGTTTTCATTAAAAATAATGAATGGTGTGTGGAAGGACATTCTTTTAAGTTACTGTGCGCCAGGAGCTGGGCGAAACCATGCCGGGTCAGATAGATAGACAGACAGACAGATAGTCGGGAACGGAAGCTTATTTGACTACTTATATGAATTAAATGACATGCTCCACACCAGGGACTGGGTGAAGCCGGGCCGGGTCAGACAGACAGACAGATAGACAGTCGGGAACGGGAGAGCTTATATGACTACGTATATGAATTAAATGAGATGCTCCCCACCAGGGACTGGGTGAAGCCGGGCCGGGACAGACAGACAGACAGATAGACAGACAAACAGATAGTCGGGAACGGGAGAGCTTATATGGCTACGTATATGAATTAAATGAGATGCTCCCCACCAGGGCCTGGGTGATGCCGGGCCGGGTCAGACAGACAGACAGACAGACAAACAAGCAGACAGACAGACTGATAGATAGATCCCCTCCAGGGCCTGGGCGAAGCCGGGCCGGGTCAGCTAGTGTATGTATACATGTGTTTATTTCTGTTGTCATGCTCAGTTGCAGCCGGTGATTTCTCCTATCCATTAAAGTTGGAATTACAATATAAAAAACCCTCTGCCCAGATAACCTGAAAACACTCACCTTAGAAAATGTTCTATTTACGGGAGGGATTCCGTTCAGCATTCATACATCCGTTAAACATTGCTTATCTGATACATGCATCATTACCACACATGATGAAAAAAAAACTTAGAGGGAAGCACTGCAGATGTTGGGCTTTCACAGAAGAAAAGGAATTAAAAAAGAAATTACAATAATTATGGAGGATAAAAATAGACACAGGCAAGATTTACTTAATTAAATTAAATGCCAGTACAATAAATAATCGAAGATACATTTAATTTAAGTAAGTAAAATAAATTAAGGTGCCTATGTGGGTTTGTAGAAGGCAAAGGTACAGTAAATGCTGTATATATGCTGAGAACACTAATTGAACGAACGAACAAACGAAAATCTTTATTTTCAAAGGGTTAATAATTGGACACGCAGGCCCGTCAGACAGTTTGCCCTTCTTCTCTATTTCCTCTCATTCATTCTTTCACTGGCGAGACTCGAAACGCTTCCAATTCTCGTGCGCTCACGTCAACCACGAGAGTATTCGGGGTTACGGAGAAAGCTGCTAACACCTCGGCCAGGGAGACCGGCGATTTAGCCCATTGCGATGGATAAACAACACATGAATTCCGCGCATGCGCGATGGCGTTCCAACAGGCGAGTCATCAATGAGAATATCTGTACCTCTCTTGCAACATCGCAGCGTACACAGTTTAAATTCTCGACAAGCTTCATCACACTGGAGACGATTAGACAATCCTCTCTTAGTTAGCCAGACTAGTGTCTGCCCAGGATGACTCTTGTGAACGTGGAGAGACGTCTTGGTTCGTATAAAACCCGACCCTGGAACATCAGTGGCTCCAGATCAGTTTCCCAAACCACGGCCCGCGGGCCACTTGTGGCCCGCCAGATGTTAGTAAGTGGCACGCGAGGCCTCGTTATTTAAAAAATATATATTTTAATAATTTCAAAAAATGCACTCGGAGCTTCCCGTCCGCGTGCAAAAATTTACTCTGCTCGTGGTTGTTATGTTCAGATATTATCGAATGCGCCTGTTCAGTTCGCAACCTTCAGCTGATCATACGATTTCATTCTGGCGACTATTGTCTGTCGAACAATTTGAACACTTGTGTTCATTCGCTCAGAGATACATTTGTCGTTTTGGTTCGACTTACAGATGCGAGCAGTCACTTTCCGCAATTTTTTTTTTCGCGTTTCCATCCTTTTTCAGGATATTGCGGTCAACACCAGCATCTTTCAGCTGTATGTTGATTCCTAGGCTAGATTAACGCTCATCAGCACGCCACGACTTTCTGAGCGACCGGCTCCATACTCTCATAAGTCACTTTTGCGATTCGAACCACTGCTAATTCTCGTCGCGTCACGTGACGAGAGTATTCGGGGTTAGCGGAGAAAGCTGCTAACTCCTAGGCCATGGAGCGGGCTTTGGAGCCGGCTTTCCGCAATGGCTGTTATAAAAAACAAGCTACTTTCCAGACTCACCGACAGTAACCTAGCTGCGCTTATGACTATGGGCACAACAGATTTGTACCCAGACATTGATAAACCGGCATCTTAACTTAAGTATATGATTATGAAGAACAATATCAATTGTAAATTAATTATATTAATAGCGATTTTCGAAACTGATTAAACATTTATTGTTAAATTAACTTTTGATTTTAAACCAAAAAATGACCGCAGAGTAGTACTGACACTGACTGTCTTTAAAGTTTTAGAATTTTGTTGACGAAAGTTAAGAAAGGTAAGAATGATATTGCACGAATTTTATAATTTTATAACGTTGTGGCCCACTTAACTACCCAAAATAGTAGGAATGGCCCTCTGCTTGAAAAGCTTGGAAACCACTGCACTAGATCCTATAGTATGTCCAGAAGTGAATGCCGTCATTCACGATCAATTATTTTGAAAACTGTCTGTTGCATCATTATGAAATTTTTCCTGCCGCCTTATATTTACCCCCACCCAAGGTATATGTCTATGAGATGTCCAAAAGCAACTTAAATCATGAAAATCGGCGACATTTCTTTGATGTTTTGATGAAAAACTAGTGATTTCTCGCTAACAAACTTGTTTTACAGTAATGCCAATTCCTCCACCAGTTCGGATGACAAACACAAAGCGTATCCAGATTCGTATGGGAGTGGGTGCATTGTCTGCTCTGCTGAGACGGAACATGATTACATGTTTTGCACGACGAATATAGCTGTGAATATCTCTGTAGTGGGCTTCCTTCTTAACGGTCAAGATGTTGGTCCTCTTTTCATTGAAGTTTATAGAATGATTCGTATATTCGTGTGTTGTCCCCTCATTTGACAACGTGTTTCTTCTCACGCTTCTTGTTATGCCACAATATGTCAGTTCCCACCGCAATATTACTCTTCGGTTAGTATTCGATGCGTCTAGAGCTTTTTGTTTTTTTAATGTCAGTTGTTTGTCACCGTTGAGGGCTCACGGAATTGAAAATTCATCACGGTGGAATACAAACTGTTGCCATTAATAAGTTGTATTGTTTATGCCGATGCTGTAATGTTTAGGGTCTGCGATTCTTCTGAATATTTGTAGCAAAATATCCCAGTTGGTGTGCACGTGGATTAAGGTCTGCGATCTGCTCAGACCCAAATCTGATTCGGATGATTCCAGTAGGTTGATGACTGCTCTCGGTTGCATAAAATTCAACCCATCCTTTCTCCAATAATCCTCTTCCTCTTTCAACACATGGTCCTCACATTTTTCCAGTAACTTTTATCAATATTTATAGCACAGACTGGATTAGTATCTTGACGTCAGACAATTTTAATATAGTATTGTCAGCTGCCACCTGTCCTTTAATTTTAGCCCATACAAGTTCTATAGGGTTAAAATGAGAATGGTACGGCGGAAGTCTCAAGCACCCATGACGATGCTCTTCTATCAACTTGCCGATTTGATATTTCTTGCTTTTTGGCGTCTGTTTTACAAGGGACAACAATTCTAGCTAGAAATACGTTTCTGGAAATGGTTTGTTATCCATTCGGAGTCATATCTTTATTGCTCCCTTTGTGCTCGATGCTGTAGGTATTTTGTCTACTTGGTCAACAACATTGATTTCATGCATTGTCCATAATTGGACACGACGGTCTATCTAGGGATGGAAGCACAGTATTCTTGAGCCAATCTCTAAATACATTATCATTCATCTTATTATGATAGTCCCTATTGTCTGTATGCTTTGATACGAACACGAGCCCAGCATTGTGTTGTAAGCCATTATGCGTATTACCAGCATGGGCCATGACCAAAAGCTGTCCTATACTACTGGGCACATATAGCTTTATCTGTCCATCCACTGATTGCCATTCCTTATCACACCACATTGATCCACATTTCATCCAAACACACTATGCCATAATTTTCTTTGCGCATTTCCCTTATTTCATGTAGGTATCTGCTTCTCATGGCTCCTAAATGCGGTTGCTCGCAAAGAATATTTCTACTGCCCTTGTACTTTCTAAAAGTGAAGATAATGTTCTTATAATTTTCCACAAAGTTGTTTTGGATGGCTCTATGTTATTGTTCTTTCTCAACCAAACCCTAAGTATTCTTACAGTCACTGTTTCTTTGGCATCCAGCATTTTTATAATGCTGGATAATCCTGGATATAAAATCCAAAATTTTTATAATTTTAGGAGTCTCCGTGGCGAAGTGGTCAAGCCTTTTGACTCGGGCTCCAAAGGTTGTGGGTTCGATTTCGGGCCGCATCCTTCGGTTCACGAGTTAAATTTTTGGAGACTTCTGTGGGTCGTAGCTAGAGCTGCGGAGTTCGTGCTTTGTGCGATGCTTTCCGCGCTGGTTAAAGAGACCGAGTCATATGGGATAGAACCCGGTGCAATGAAGTCGACCCTGTTGACTTTTAAGCGACTTTTTAAAGCATTTTTATAATAGCTCGCCTTATGACATCTTTGTCAAAGCTGTCTACAATAACCTTTCTACCTACCGTTTGGTTATTGCGTGGTGGTTTAATTCCAGATTCTTGCACCCATAGACGAAATGACCGTTTACTCAAACCCAATGCATGCACTGTTCTTTTTTCGGAATTTGTAATAGTATAAAACAGTTTCCTGCGATCAGCTTCTTGACAAAAATGTGTACAACTTCATAGCGATGCTTTGAAGTGTATACACAATTTCGCATTCAATCTCATTGAAAAATATTCACACATTTCTATGTTAGCGATAAGTGGTAAGATTTAAAAAAAAAAAAAAACATTTTAATCGGGTTTCATGAAATAACCCACATTTTGAGACACCTATGAACAGTCCCAGTTTAAACAACGCGGAGTTCTTGGCATAAGGCCAATCCCGTGAAACACGTAAAATATTCAACATTGAACGCTGATTGTCTGGCTACGCTGTAATACATTTAAAATTATGAACTTCATCTCTGACCCTTAAATTATATACCGCATATAAGCAAACTTTGAAATCTGCAGTAAAATCTCCAGAACAAAAATTATCTTGTTGGGTGGACATAATGATAAGGTTATATGCTAAATCTCATCATTTTCCTTCAGTTGGTTACTGAGATATGGAATTTTATATTGGGGCAGACAAAAGTAAACACACTATAGGTATATTGCAGGTAGATTCCTTGACAAGCCTGGAAGAGGATAAGGGCGAAGATTAAAACTGAAATAAACCGAAAGCTGTTAGTATCAACGTAAAGACAAATTAAATAAAAAACCTTTTTTCAACTGGTTGATACGTATTGTCTGTTGGCTTCATATGTTAGTGGAACAGCGGCACTCGATGAGGTCAACATTAGGCTAGCCGCCTGTACTTCCAAGGCATTTCTTGGTATCTGTTTTAGGCTGAGTCGACCTGGGAGCCATGGTTACATTAAAACAGAAATCCACATCGATAGAGATTCGAACACATGATCACTAGACCAGGGTGCTAGTCACCTTGCGCTACATTCACTACGTAGTAGAGACAGACATATTCAACGTTAATTAATATTTTATGAGGTAAAACTGATATGCAGATGGTACGGACCTCGTCTCAAACTGTGCTAAAGGTTTCTGTAGAATAAACATCATTAGAAAATTTGTGGACCTCAAAAGAAATGAAACATAGTACCAAACATATAATATTTAACTCTAGTGTTAAATTAGCACTGCTGTGTGGATCAGAACCATGGAGAAGTAGGCCTAAGTAGTGATAAAATCAACAACTGGTGCTTGAGCAGAATATAGGGACTACAATGTTATTCTTTGTTTCTGAACTTGAGAAAACAAACACCCACAGACAAAAACAACATCTCAACCAGAAATGTACAGCTAGTAATGAAGCAATAGAAACCGTTACGCACTTTGAATATCTTGCATCTATAATTCTCAAAGACTGGAGATGTTCAACATACATTAGAAGGAGACTGCTTACAGAAATACGAGGTTAAATAGACGTAAGAGCTTACGTCATAACACAGGCAAACAAATGAATATGGACGATTTGAGAACACGCATGTTTAGTATGGCGGCATATTGATGTAATTCGAGACAATGTATACCCTTTAGTGAATTAAAACACATAAGCCACAAGTAATATGTTTCCCCATTTATTGCCTGGCATATTTCGCCCCATCTCGTCATATGCATACTGTAGAGTAATATATTAAGTGAATACATGAATAGTACTGGATAGTACTGAAGAAGAAATTAACGGGGTTCAAGCTGGATTTAGACAAGGAAGAGGAACAAGAGATCACATTCTCAATATGCGTTTAATAATAGAAAAGTGCAGAGAATATAATGTAAACCTATTCGCATTTTTTGTGGATTATTCAACGGCATTTGACTGTGTACAACATCAGAAACTTTGGGAAATCATGAGGAATATGAGCTTTCCACCACATGTAATACAACTCATAAGAATGCTCAATCTAGACCAACAAGCAGCGGTTAGAATATATGGAGAGACATCAGATTAGTTTGACATCAAGCAAGGAGTCCGTCAAGGATGTGTGCTGTCCCCCTGTCTGTTTAACCTGTACGCTTAAAATATAATGAGAAATGTAAGAGATGATATAAATAGGGAGCTATATGATGCCCTAAATATCGGCGGTCATGACATACCAGAGATTCGGTATGCTGATGATACAGTATTGCTATCCACAACACAGACTGGTATAGAAAACCTAACAGCCTCAACCCAATTGAATAGTGAAAATCACAACTTGTATCTTAACATTGCAAAAACAAAGATAATGCATACAGATAAAACCACTATGGAGAAAGAAATATATGTTAATGAGGAAAAATTGGAGGTGGTGGAAAATTTTGAATATCTTGGGTCATTGATTACCAACAATGGTGACACAATGAAAGAAATTAAACGACGACTATCAATTGCTCTTCAAAGACTAAAACAACTGAATAAATTATGGAATGGGACAGACAGAACTACAAAAATTAGATTTTTAAGAGCATGCATCTTTCCCATTGCAACATACGCCTGTGAGACCTGGACACTTACTAAACAAGCTGAACAGCGCATACATGCCTTTGAATATAAATGTTATAGACGAGTTCTAAGAATATCTTGGGTAAAGAAAAGAACAAATCCATCAATACTTCAAGAGCTGAATATTGAAGAAGGTTGGCTATTAAAAACGATAAAACAAAGGAAATTGAAATATTCTGGTCACTTGAAACGTCACGAAAGTTTGGAGAGAACACTAATGGAGGGGTATATGTCTGGGAAGAGAGGAAGAGGAAGGCCAAAGAGAAGATGGGTGCAGGATGTGGCGGATGATCTCCAGATGGGTGTATCGGACGCGGGACATCCTGCTTATGATCGAGAGGTTTTCCGGAAGGTTGTTATGGGAGCGAGGTTCTGCAAAGGACATGCTACTGAATGAATGAGTGAGTACTGAAACAGTTGGAACACATCGTCTGTGGTATTGTTGGAATGTAGGGCATTTATTGACGTGTCACTGACCATTTCGAAGGTCAGTATTTTGCCATTGCTTTCTGAGCGACCGGCTTCACATACCCCGTAAGTTACCAATGCGGCGAGAACCGCTACCGATTCTCGCACAGGTTACGTTACTCACGAGAATATACGGGAAAACGGTTAAAAGACGTTAAAACATAGGCCATGGAGGCCGGTTAATTTTACAGGATTCTAAATGTGGAAGAAACCAGGCTCATAAAAAACATCATATCTAGGAATCTGAGATACTTTGGCCTTGATAAGCATTCATTACTGTTGTTAGCAGTGTTCGAAGCCATGGTTCCTGGAATAAGTGGCTTTCTTTCTTTCTTTCTTTCTTTCTTTCTTTCTTTCTTTCTTTCTTTCTTTCTTTCTTTCTTTCTCTATCTTGTTATCTCTTTCAATGCATACTTTTTTTTTCCTTTATTTTTCTCTATATTTTATCTAAACCCCTCCCCCTCTCTCTTACTCTCTCTCTCGTTAACTCTATATCTATTTATCGGTTTTTCTATCACGCGGTCACCCTCTTTCTCTCTATTTTATATTAAATCTCTCTCTTTCTACCCATTCCCCACTCTCTTTCTCTTTCTCTCTGTCTGTCTGTATGTCTCTGTCTGTCTGTATGTCTCTGTTCATTATTCTTTTTGTCTCTCTCCATATCTTTCTCTTTTTCAGTGCTGTTTCATTCTCTTTCTCTCACGTTTCTTTATTCTCGTATATCTATCTTTCTCTATCTGTATCCCTCTAATTAAATCTCCTTTATCTCATACTCACTCTCTTCACTTCTCTTGTGTCCCTCTCTCCTGATTTCTCTCCATTGTTCTCTCTCGTCATCTGCCTGTTTGTCCATCCATCCGTCTCTCTCTCTCTCTCCTCTCTCTCTCTCTCTCTCTCTCTCTCTCTCTCTCTCTCTCTCTCTCTCTTTCTTTCTGTCACTCTCTGTGTTTCTCTCTCTCCTTTTTTATCTCATTCTTTCTCTCTCTCTATCTCCCCCCCCCCTCACCCACCCCGTGTGCTTTCACTCACCGCTAGTCACGGTCAGTTATTTCTAAGTAACTTGTTCGAAACTTAGTCGCAGATTAAAAAAGAAACCATTGTAAACATTCAAGTCAGCAAAAGAAATCCAAACAAAACTGTCTTTTATAGTTTTCACTGGTGGTGGAAAGCACGTAGTGTTGATTACTTTCAGCAATTGCACATTCAGAATCTGTGTTAGCTGCACAAAGTCCAGCAACTTTATAAACTAAATCACTTACTGAAATGCAATCATTCAGATAACGTCATTTACAAACACAACCCAGTAGCTATTTCAGCGCAAATAATTGAATGCTCACTTCACATTTGTGAATCGTGCTCTGTGCGATGCTTTTCGCAGGTCGCTGTGCGGAAAGAAGATTGAGTCACACAGAGAAGAACTGGGTGCAATACAGTCGATTATTTTGTCTTTAATCTCTTTATTTCCATTAACAAAAATTAATTTGGACGCGGATAAGGAAAATTTCAGATTTCTGTTTAATTGGATATGCCAGTTGTTGTTGTTGTTGTTGTTGTTGTTGTTGTTGCTGCTGCTGCTGCTGTTGCTGCTGTTGCTGCTATCGAAGTCTATTGAACCTAGTTGTTCACATTCGTGGAGACTGAAAAGTTGTAGACTTGTTAAGATTTGGTTTCACACCCATAAGCTAGTTGGTCAGTGAGTCCACTAGAAAGCTCAGTTTAAATGTTAAGTTCCATGAACTGATAATGATGTAGTTCGAGTCACGAAAATCTTGCATCTTTCAAAGTGAGGGCCGTGTACAGACTTTATTTTTGTTTTTTAGCTCTTCGTTGATTAAATGTAACAATCGCCATATAATCATTCATCATGAACTCACATTCTTTGTCATTCTCTACAGTTGTGTCACTGCTACCACACAATAATACTTGATAATGCACGGTTTCATTGCCTAGCTTAGTGTTCTCAACCCTGTGGGGAATTCACCCTATCGGGGGGTGGGGGGGGGTGGGGTGGGGGTGGGGGGGGGGGGGGGGGAAATTAAGATTATTTCACGATCGCGTTAATACAAGAACCGATTACTTGATATTGTTTTTCCTTCCATACTTTACGGTTCTGTACTTCTCACCCTTCTGAAATTCGTTTTATAACGTAAGTAGACCCGCAAATCACGTTTTTTGTAGATGTTTAGACTTTGTTCTAGTATGTGCTATTAAAGTTAGCTTCCAGTTTTACGTATACTATGTAGGGGCGGGGGTGCGGGGATTTATAGGGAGGAAATACGAAAAAAGGGGGGGGGGATGATATCCTGAACATATGGTGAAGGGGTGCATGGGCCAAAAAAGGGTTGAGAACCATTGGCCTAGCTGCTGAGATGAGTTCGCGGTGCGACACTGTGAGCTGTGGATTTCTTTCGAACTGCTTTTTATGTGTGTCCACGTTAACTCTGTTTTAAAGTGCTGATTGAGTACATGACGGACGGCTAATTGCCGGAATTTCGGCGACTACCTTATGCGATGATGCGTGTGAGGGATGCTTGTTTGTCCAGACGGCTGTATTCGGTAGTGTACTGTATATTCAAGTGAAGGACGGCTTGTTATCTGTGCTCCGGCGATGTGGTCTTGTCGGAGATACTGGTTCCTTCATGACTTCGCACCGGACAATGATGAGCATTTCGTGCTGTCTTCGCTGGCACTGGAATGGAGTATTCAGGGGGCGACCCGTTTGCTGTGATAGAGCTGTACCACCACCACTACCACCAATACTACAAAAACTACTACTACTACTACTACTACTACTACTACTACTACTACTACTACTACTACTACTACTACTACTACTACTACAAAAACCAACACCAACAATAACAACAACAACAACAACTACTACTACTACTACTACTACTACTACTACTACTACTACTACTACTACTACTACTACTACTACTACTACTACTACTACTACTACTACTACTACTACTGCTGCTGCTGCTGCTACTACTACTACTACTACTACTGCTATTACTACTACTACTACTACTACTACTACTACTACTACTACTACTACTACTACTACTACTATACTACTACTACTACTACTACTACTACTACTACTACTACTCCTTTTTTTGCATATCCTTTACAAAACATTGCAGTCAACACCAGCAGTTTTGAGCTGCTGTTGATGTCTTGGCAAGTTTTACGTTCAGTAGTTTGCCATTCCTTTCTGAACGACCGGCTTACATACCTCCGTAAGTAACCAACGCGACACGATCCGTTACCGAATCTCGCGCAGCTGTGTTTCGTACGAGAGTATACGGGACTGCGAACAACTTCCTTAACTGGTACTACTACTACGTAATACTGCTCTGGTTGATCTCTTTTAGTATTTCACACCTTCAACTCCAATATCTTCAATCTACAGTAGCTTCTTTTTGTCATTGTCAGCGTGTTGGGGAGTGCTGATGAGGACATACGACAGGACAATAGATATGTCAAAGACAGGACATTATATATGTCATTGACAGGACACAGACGGGACTACAAGACCCAGCTATAAACAGGACACAGGGATAAAGACGGGACACAGGGATATAGACAGGACTACTTCCTTGGCTGACAGTACAACCTTGCACTGAAGGACCTGAGACTACAGGACCCGACAGCTAGTACGGCGAGACACCCGACGCAGAACGACTATCGCTTAGGGCACGCGGTCAAGCACCACGTGATTATCGGCCCGAACACCAGAAGGGTAGACTGGACTTGGACGTTGTAGAGGAAAGACGTGTGCGATTGAGCGAGCGAGTGTACTAATTGCCAGTGTGAAAGCTAGCCTTGCTGAGCGAAAATAGCAGCGAGTTATTAAGTGCGAGGAATGAAACTGAACTGTGTTATGAACGCACGAATGACTGCTATGGCTGAGTGTCACTTGCCATTGTTGTAGATATAATTACTTGTGATATAACTCCTTGTGATATAGTTACTTGCGTATTGATGATGTGTATTCATGTAACTAATATTGACGTTTGCAGGAATAAATAATGTTACACTACATGCAAATGTTTGGTGTCTCACTGAGTGCATGTGGGAAGGCTAACTGTCACGTTAGAACGACGAACTAGTGTTATTTATATTTATAAGACGTTGACAGTTACGTGGCACATTATTCACTTATAGCATGTCTCTAATTCAGTTGGACTATCATCATACACATGTTCTACACACATCCGTGATGAACAATTACATCTGATGAGCCTAGTTCTCTTCTTTAGCAGTGGCACTGTATATATGTCTGAATATTATACATACATACATGCATTTATACATTCATACCTACCCACTTACATATCTACCTACCCATCTATCCATCCAAATCCATACATCCATCCATCCATTCATCCATCCATCCATCCATCCATCCATTTAGACAGACATATTTTGATATTTTGGTATATTCAGTCATCATCATCATCATCATCATCATCAAGTGACCTGCCATCTGGCGTTCATGGCTCTCCACAGATCTCGGTCTTTTGTGTTCTGGAGCAACTCTGCTGATGATATTCCTCCATGCCACTGTCTCAATTCAGCCAGCATAATTTCTCTTGGTCTACCTGTGCCTCTCTTCCCCTCGATCTTTCCAGTTGTCACGATGTTCTCCAATGTCACTCTTCTCATCACATGACAAAAGAATGCTGCTGGTCTCTTACTTATTGTTGCATATAGTGTTCTAGTTTCATTAGCCTCTTTCAGGCAATCGTTGTTAGTTACATTGGCAGTCCAAGGAATTAGCAACATTCGTCTCGAAAACCACATTTCCTTCCTAATTTGTTCATTTACATTCCACGATTCACTGCCATATAGCAAAATTGGTTCTATATAGCATTTCAGCACTCTCTTTCTGACATCCATTGATAGTGAATTATTGCATAAGATACTCTTCATTTTCTGAAATGCGGCTTTTGCCTGCTCTATTCTGCTCATAATCTCTGTTGTACATATTTCATCTGATGTTATAAATGCCCCTAAGTATTTAAAATTATCCACTTGGTTTAGAATTTTCCCTTCTATTTCTATTCAATCACTTGACAATGTTAGATGTTAGCTTTGTACATATGTATATACCAACATTTTTTAACGAAATTTTCGTTACGAAAATTATGTCATTGTTGCATTACACACACGCGCGGGCACACATACTCACAACCACACACACACATACACACACTTATACAAACACATACACACTTACACACACATTTTACATATATAAAATGTTTGTGTGAGCGTGTGGTGTACGTGTGTATGTGTGCGTTTGTGTGTGGTTGTGAATATGCGTGCCCGCACTCGTGTATTGCATCAGTGACACAACTTTCGTAACCAACAATCCTAAGCGATAGTGCCCTTGCAGTTTACTGTTTTACGATGAGATATCTAGACCACCAAAAACAGCTGTCTTTTAATGAACTCTTACATTATTATTGTCTCATGCTTGATTTCTAGTATCACTAATTTAGATTTTGTCACTTTTCCTTGCATGTAGAATACTCTTTTCCCCTCTGAAATGTCTCCACCTTGTCGTGGTAGAGGGGCTTGCACGTCCCAATGACCCCAAAGAGCTTTGTCGACGGAAGCACAACTACATGACAGACAGGCCTTAGGACAGGGACCAGACCAAGCGAGGCACAACCTGCTGCTCTGCAGGTAGACAGGATCGGCAGTCAAAGGCGGATTCAGGAGCACTATGTCACTAGTTCTTTGTCCGGACACATACTCTAAGGCTCTCCGCTGAGGGACATGACTGAACGTCTCTAAGTCAACATCCCCCGGATGTGAGAGCTGGGCAGATACTCACCCACTGCAAAATGAAAGTGAGATGCTAAGCCTGCTACATGCTTAGTTCAGATACATGTTCGAAGGCTCTCAACCGAGGGATAATAGTGATCCCCGGATGAGAGTGCCTGGCCGTTACTCGCTCTCTGCTGCATGGCGGTAAGCTAGCTGAGCCGGCAGCACATGTAGATTACATCGTGAGAGTTACTGATGGTTGAAAAGTTTCCAATCGCACACAGTGGTTACGATGCAAGTCTGTACTGAAACTCTTTGAGTGAGTATAGTCAAAGGTGGAGAAACGTCTCATTAACACGAAATGTAACGCTTGGCTAGCAAATCCATTACGTGGAAGTCCGAAGTGAATAGCAGCAGAGTGGATGCCGTCTGCAGACTAAGGTAGAAAAACGTCTCATTAACACGAAATGGAGCGCTTAGCTAGCGAATTAATTAAGTGGAAGTACAAAACGAAAGCTTGCTGAGTGGGTGTCGTCCGCAGACTGACTGTTCTTGGTTTGAGTGGGGAGTGGCCAGTGGCAATCGAGATGCCCAATACATGGAAATGAGGAATTAAAGCAGCCATGAGCAGGAAGTGGCGATCCCTTAGGTGAGCCCAGTTTCGGAGCATTATGTGCCGGCTCTGCAATTATGGAAGTCTCATTGGATGGCGGGAATGCCCATGGTCTGCCCCTGCCTTCCCTTGAGCGTTGACCGAGCTGTCTCTGACCGCTCTACCTTGATCCGCTGAGATGTGGGCGACACCACAACAAAATGTCCCTCGACACCTCCAAGATAGTTAACCTGATTATAAAACGCCCGCAGAAGTCGGATGTTCCGGCCGAAAGGTTGCAAAATAAATTGGCACAAAACAAAAATGTCCGAGTGAAATGTCCCTCGTGCTCGGAATAGCTCTGACTAGCTTATCTAGTCTTCCGAATGTCCTTCATGTCCGGAACAGCCCGAGTAGCTAATTTTCCGAATGTCCATCGTGCCCGAACAGCTCTAACTGTTTTGTTTTCCTGGCACAGCGACTAGCACATGTCCGAATCGAAAGCTCGCTGAGTGGATACTGTCTGCAGTCCGACCGTTCCTGGTGTGTGCGGGAAACTGCCCGTAGCGAACGAAAGGCCTAATACATTGAAGTGAGGAATTAAAGCAGCCATGAACAGAACGTGACGATTCCCTCGGTGAGCCCACTACCAGAGTGCTATGTGTGGGCTCTGCAACTATGGAAACCTCCCTGTATGACGGATAATGCCCGTGAACTGTCCCTGCCTTCCCTTGAGAGCTGATCGTAAAGTATTCGACCGTTTTAACTTGACTAGCTGGGATGTGGACGGCACCATACAAGTGAGAGCTCCCCCCCCCCTCCCCCCCAGGAATGCTAACTTGGTTTAAAAAAACGCACGAAAATGTCGGATATGTTGGCCTAAGTATCTAGGCCCAAGGGTGCAATACTCCGCAATTACCTCTGACAAAAAAATACACTCCGGATGTACGCAGCAGAAGAAGAATACTCCTTTTGCATCAAATTTATAGCACTGCTACAAACATTTTTATGTGCGTTATTTTGTGTGTGTGTGTGTGTGTGTGCTCGCTCTCTTTAGACTCAAGCGTAGTTCATACACACTATTTATAGTAATGATAGATTGAATTTTGAGTGTAGGTTAGCTTTCCTTGTTAGTAGTGTCCCTCGCCATCAGGCGTAGCCAATCCGACTTCAGAGGTACTTGTAATTAACGTCCCAAAGTCAACGACGACATGTCAAAATTTTAGTCTAGCTGTCTGGTGAAGGGTTTGAACCGCTTACCTCGGCATCAGCAAACCATGTGTTTAAGAAAAAGCGTTATTATCCATTCGGCCATGCTGACCTGCTTATGTGCGCTAACTTTGTACTGTCCATTTCTGATTAGATTTTGTTTAGTGTTAATTATTTTCTCCTCTTTGTTGAAGGTTCAGCTTGTCTTCAGGTCACAGAAATTCAACCGTGTAATTCACCTCTCGTTCTTGCGATAGTTAATTTATTAATTCTTCCATGTTTGCATTCTTGCATTCATTTATTAATTCATCCATTCATTCCTTAGTTCAGTTATTTTTTTATTTATTCGTTCATTGGATCATTCATTCTTTAATTCCAGAATTAATTTCTTCTCTATTTCATCTATTAGTCTATCCATGCATCAATTTATCCATCATCTGTCCTTCCATCCATATTTTCATTCATCCATCCATACATCGTTTCATTCATTCATTCATTCATTCATTCATTCATTCATTCATTCATTCATTCATGGATCCATCGATCGATCCACTCACCCAGACATCTATCTATCCACCCATCTACACATCCACCCATACATAAATCCACAATTAATTAATTCATTACTTCAATGATTCATTGATTCACTCACGCATGTCTCTTCTCCCCAAAGTGCACACGTACCTAGCAATGATGTTTGGTATTTACCACAATCATACACATTATCTTCACGTCTGTAATCAAACTCTATGACACCTCTTATGGGAATTAAACCCCTGACCTTCACATCGACTAGACTGCGTGCTTCAAAATTACTACAGTTTTGTACTGCCCATTTCTGCTTAGATTCTGTTTAGTCTTCATTATTTTCTCCTTTGTGTGTGTGTGTGTGTGTGTGTGTGTGCGTGTGTGTGTGTGTGTGTGTGTGTGGTGTGTGTGTGTGTGTGTGTGTGTGTGTGTGTGTGTGAACATTTAGCTAGTTTTCTGGTCACATGAAATCAACCTTATAATTGACCACTCGTTCATGCGTTAATTAATTCTTCCATGTCTGCATGTGGACTTGCCAAGAAACCGTAACAACTATGATTGGAAGAGAACTATCTTCATTCCAATACCAAAAAGGGCAACCTGAAATTATGCACCAACTATAGAACTGTTGCCCTGATCAGTCATGCAAGTAAAATTCTACTAAAAATCATAATGGGAAGACTTCATAAGAAAATGGAAGAAGAAATTAATGTGGTTCAAGCTGGATTTAGACAAGGAAAAGGAACGAGAGATCACATTCTCAATATGCGTTTAATAACAGAGAAGTGCAGAGAATTTAATGTAAACCTATTCTCATGTTTTGTGGATTATTCAAAGGCATTTGACTGTGTACAACATCAGAAACACTGGGAAATCATGAGTAATATGGGCTTTCCACCACATGTATTACACCTCTTAAGAATGCTCTATCTAGACCAGTGTTTCCCAACGTGGGGCCCACGCCCCACAGGGGGGCAATTCGATTGTTAAGGGGGGCAATTCGAAAATGGAAGAAATCGGCTGAATATAACAAAACGGGGAGACTTGAGACTGAAGTTAACTAAATTGGAACCTGACATAAGATCTCTTTGCAGCAAGCAGCAAGCGCAAGGATCTCACTAAATTTAAATAATAAATAATTACTAATAATTAAAATAATATTGAAAAATCTTTCATTAAAATTATTTTGTACTTGAATTTCAGTTCTCCATTATATGTTTTGAAAATTTACTTACTGTGTTTGCTCAATAATTTCCTAGTGATTTCTTCCTAAAACCTATCATTCAAGTTTCTTTAGTGAACATTTCAATTTTTGAATATTAAAAATAATGTATATGTTGAGGGGGGGGGGGGGCGTGGGGCGGGGGAGGGGGGCAATATGAATTTTAGAAAGGCTTAAGTGGGGCATGGCATAAAAAAGGTTGGGAAACACTGATCTAGACCAACAAGCAGCGGTTAGAATAGATGGCGAGACATCAGATTGGTTTGACATCAAGCAAGGAGTCCGTCAAGGATGTGTGCTGTCCCCCTTGAGTCCGTCAAGGATGTGTGCTGTCCCCCTATTTGTGTAACCTGTTAGCCGAAAATATAATGAGAAATGTAAGAGATGATATAAATACGGAGCTATATGATGCCCTAAAAAATATCGGTGGTCTTGACATACCAGAGATCCGGTATGCTGATGATACTGCATTGCTATCCACAACACAGACTGGTATAGAAAACCTAATAGCCTCAACCCAATTGAATAGTGAAAATCACACTTGTATCTTAACATTCCAAAAACAAAGATAGTGTATACAGATACAACCACTATGGAGAAAGAAATATATGTTAATGAGGTAAAATTTGAGGTGGTGGACAATTTTTAATATCTTGGGTCATTGATTATCAACAACGGTGACACAATAAAAGAAATTAAACGACGACTATCAATTGCTCTTCAAAGACTAAAACAACTGAATAAATTATGGTATGGGACAGACAGAACTAAAAAAATTAGATTATTAAGAGCATTCATCTTTCCCATTGCAACATACGCCTGTGAGACCTGGACACTTACTAAACAAGCTGAGCAGCGCATGAATGCCTTTGAATATAAATATTATAGATGAGTTCTAAGAATATCTTTGGTAAAGAAAAGAACAAATGCATCAATACTTCAAGAGCTGAATATTGAAGAAGGTTGGCCATTAAAAACGATAAAACAAAGGAAATTGAAATATTCTGGTCACTTGAAACGTCACGAAAGTTTGGAGAGAACAATAATGGAGGGGTATATGCCTGGGAAGAGAGGAAGAGGAAGGCCAAAGAGAAGATGGGTGCAGGATGTGGCGGATGATCTCCAGATGGGTGTATCGGATGCGGGACATCTTGCTTATGATCGAGAGTTTTTCCGGAAGGTTGTTATGGGAGCGAGATTCTGCAAAGGACATGCTACTGAATGAATGAATGAATGAATGAATGAATGAATGAATGAATGAATGTCTGCATGCATGCTTGCATTTATTAATTTATTTATTTATTCATTCCGTCGATAACTAATTTGTTTATTTATTAATTCATTGCTTAAATCATTCCGTCAATCAATTTATCTATCCATCTATTATCCATCAATCCATCCTCCACAGGTCATTCGATCCACATTTCCACACATACTTACATCCACCCAGCCATCTTTATATTAATTCCTTCATTAATAGATTAGTCCATTCTTCCTTCCATCGACCCACGAGTCATCCACCCACCCACCCACCCATCCATTCGTCCGTCCCTCCGTTCGTCCGTCTGTTCGTCTATCCATCCATCTGTCTGTGAATTATTAATTATTTCAATCATTCATAGATATACTCACTCACTAATACCTCTTCTCTCCAGAGTTGTACAAGTACATATCAGATGTCTTTTTTTTTTTTTACTATAATCATACATAATATCTTCACTTCCATACTCAAACACTGCGACACCTCTCTTGGGATTTAAACCCCCGACTAACACATCTGCAAGTTGCCTGCTACAAGACTACCAATGGAACCTTCTGGCTACTCCAGTTTCGGTGTATGTTTATTCACAAGCCCCCCCCCCCCCCCCACCCCTTCCCCAACCAGTACACTTTCTAATATATAATATTAAGGACCCTGGTCAGCGTGGCCGAATGAATAGGAGCGCTCTCTATTAAAACTTCAGTTGCGCTCATGCTGAGGTAACTAGTTTAAACCCTTATACAGTTAATTTGGACTTGTATATTGACTTCTCGTCCTTGACTTTGGGATGTAAGTTACAAGTACCTCAGAAATCGGAGTGGGTTTTCCTGATGGCGTGGGAGGCTGGAAGTATAGACAGCTAATCCACACGCAAACACCAGTTCAATGCAATTGCCATTTGTAGCACGCTGATTGACTACGCTTGAGTTCAAAGCGAGAGAAAAGAAAATAAGGACACCTCCATGGAAAACATAGCCACAGGGATTCTAATAACAAGGAACACTGAGAATTGAAGTAAAACATAGTGACAGGTGTTTTGATAACAAAGAACACTGAGAATTGAAGTAAAGAACAACTTTGTAAAGCAGATGCTTAATGAAATTTACATTTACAAAGAAGTTATTTGCAATGTCCTTTTACAGGATGTTGTAAGCAATCCCAATATGTATCAGCTGCCTGTGATTTATCAGGAACTTTTACATTCAGCAGTTTGTCGCTTGCTTTCAGAGGGGCCGACTTCTCATGCCATGGAAATCAACGCAAAGCGGCCTGCTTCCAAATCGTCCGTGGGTGATTTTCGAAGCCTTAACTCGGTGTGTCAAGACAATACCGAAACAGCGCGTATCACTATCCCCTAGGCCACAGACGCCGGTATAAAATTAAATTACGGAGCTATTTTACACGCCCTAATTTATATTGGGCATATGGTGCGAGACCCATATTTGTATAGACTAAACAGAGCACTCGAGAGGTGACGTGGTTAATATCACGTTGGCAGCCTCCACCTCCGAAGACATTTCCTGATACCCGTTGTAGTTTGGGTCGACCCAGGAACCCAGATCAACTTCTAATACCCGCCACTATGTTAGTTCGAACCCATGACCACCGCGCCGACAGACAAGCGTCTAGCCACTACACCCCTGCGTCCCCGAAATACAACAAATTAAAAAGTCTCAAAGACTTTTTAATTTTAATGTCTTAAAAGTCGAGAGGATCACCTCATTGCACCTGGTTTTATCCCACATGGCTCGGTCTCTTTCCGCAGGGTGGCCTGTCGAAACCCTCGCACAAAGCACGAACTCCGTAGCTCCAGCGACGACCATCAGGAGTTTCCGAGAAATATGCACTTGTGAAATAAGTAGACCGGAATTGAACACACAACCTTCGGAGCATGAGGCACACGGCTTGATCCATTTAGCCACGGATACTCCCAGATACACCCAATGATGTAACATAAATAATCTGTTCGTATAAACAAAGAACATAAACGCAAAACAAAATTTATGAACATAGCGATAATTCTTTTTAGTAATTCGTTCACATTTGCAGCCGAATACTTTAATATGGCGCATAAATGTAACCAGTGCGGATTTTAGATACAACGTGCAAAAATGAAAACATATTAGGCTCCTTCATCTTTATTTCGTTACTGGGGAAATATAATCCATCGCTGAAGCAGCGCATCTTCACATT
>JACEFZ010028304.1:125000-231868 GCA_014155875.1 Cepaea nemoralis
CCGTCTATCAGTAGCATGCAGTTGCTTTCTGAATGGTTCTGGCCGTCTATCAGTAGCATGCAATTTCTTTCTGAATGGTTCTGGCCGTCTATCAATAGTATGCAATTTCTTTCTGAGTGGTTCTGGCCGTCTATCAATAGCATGTAATTTCTTTCTGAATGGTTCTGGCCGTCTATCAGTAGCATGCAGTTGCTTTCTGAATGGTTCTGGCCGTCTATCAATAGTATGCAATTTCTTTCTGAATGGTTCTGGCGGTCTATCAGTAGTATACGATTTCGTTCTGAGTGATACTGGCCGTCTATCAGTATTATACCATTTCCTTTTGAATGGTTCTTTCCGTCTATCAGTAGTACACCATTTCTACCAGAATGGTTCTGGCCGTCTATCAGTAGTATACAATTTCTACCTGAATGGTTCTGACCGTCTATCAGTGGTATACCATTTCTACCTGAATGGTTCTGGCCGTCTATCAGTAGTATACAATTTCTACCTGAATGGTTCTGGCCGTCTTTCAGGTAGTATACCATTTCTACCTGAATGGTTCTGGCCGTCTATCAGTAGTATACCATTTCTACCTGAATGGTTCTGGCCGTCTATCAGTAGTATACAATTTCTACCTGAATGGTTCTGGCCGTCTATCAGTAGTATACAATTTCTACCTGAATGGTTCTGGCCGTCTATCAGTAGTATACCATTTCTACCTGAATGGTTCTGGCCGTCTATCAGTAGTATACCATTTCTACCTGAATGGTTCTGGTCGTCTATCAGTAGTATACCATTTCTACCTGAATGGTTCTGGCCGTCTATCAGTAGTACACCATTTCTACCAGAATGGTTCTGGCCGTCTATCAGTAGCATGCAATTGCTTTCTGGTCGCTTGCTGTCACGAACCCACTGTAAATTGGCGATAAGATGAAAAAACTAACGGAGCCAGCATGTTTTCAAGGCCACAATTGTTTTTTAACTAGTACAGAAAAACAAGTCGGATCAAAGCAGAATAGCCGTCTTTGAAAGATTCCACCAGACGGAAATTTGTAGGCAGGTTGATGTGCCGATCGGAAGAATGCAGGAAACACGCTAGCTGTGTTGGTTGTTCATAACAAGGAAGACAACTTTTGCATTGATTAAACAAAGGGGAGAGAACTTATTCTGAAATGGATAGTCTGCCCATGGAACATCTGATGTATTGACTTCAAAGAACTTCACTAGAACACTCCAGGCTCTTTGACAAAAACCTGACTTGTTTACAATCAGTGTAGACCAGCAAGTTGACTAGAGCTGACGTGTTTCTGTACCGCTGTTAGGAATTCGGAGAGCATCTACTGTGTTAGATTTAATTAACATTAAATAACATATGTCTTTATGGCAAGTTGTAGATGCCATCCAGGAGTGATGCGGTGTTGCATAAGGTATTACAGATAGTGTATTTAGGCCTAATTAATATAGGCAGTAGCCTTGTTAAAACTAGCTAGAGTAGTGAAGTGATGATTAGCTCTGCTATTTGAGAATAGAGTAGGGAAGTGATGATTAGCTCTGTTAGTTGAGAATAGAGTAGTGAAGTGAGAATTAGCTCTGCTAGTGAGAATAGTGTAGTGTGGTGATATTTGGAGAGATTTAAGAATGGGTTGGGAGATGGGGGAAGTGTCCAATAGTGGGATCTTTCAGTGGGGTGACCACTGGGGTTCTGCACTCTGTTTATTGGTCTTTCCTTGTCATAACCTGATTCGGACCTAGGTGATAAGCTCATCTGCTCTATGACAGAGTTTAGTTCACTGATAAATATCTGAGCAGGGCTGTAGGCCTACACTCAGCTGGTAGGATCAGTGACTGGTGCTTTCACCCGGTGTATTATTTCTCTAACAGGTTCCCTGGCAGTTACGAAGAAGCTCTATACGAGTTTTGAAGAAAGTTTACTACGATTAGGAAGAACACCAGTTGAACAGTAAATGTTTTTCTTACAGAAAATGAATAACGTCAAAGAAGAAAGTTGTGCAATAATGATTGGGCTGGGCCCATGATCAGGAGGGTCCACCGGAACAGGGCTCAGATGAGCGAAACCATTTAACGATTCCAGTGTGTTAAGGTTCACCTAGGATGGGTGATGTTTGTTGATACACATCATACGAACATTAGTAACTACACGAGAACTTTAAATGTAACATTCACATGGTGGGGTAGATTCCAAGGAAATATTACAAGGAACATTGTAATTTAGACACTATAGACAATAGATAGGATCAAGTCTATTTCCAACAACAGTGATACTTATTTTCACAGTACAGGGATTTGTACATTTTAATAAATATAGGAACTCATAATGTGCAGTGTGCAAACGGACCATGATTGGTGGTAACTTATAGACTATAGCTATTTCGGGTGATCATGGCGATGGATTACCAGGTAGCTACAGAAGAAAGTCAGTGTCTGGCAGGTGAGATACATCACCGGGTGAGGTTGTCTTGTGCTGACCTAACGTGCTGTGGTGTGTCCTTGCAAGGATGAACTGACTGGGCTTTTGATCTGAGGTTCCGATTCTACACACATTATAGAACACGTCACACATTCTTCGCATATGCTTCTCACATACATTACACTTTTCTTTTAATAAATTAATTGTTACTAATTTTTAGAAGCTAGAGTTGTTGAGTATGTTGCGTTGGGGAAGAATGAGAGGGGGCATGATACAGCAGTGATAGAGAGAGAGAGAGAAAGAGGTGTCCATAAACTGACAGAGTTTTGTAGACGGATTCTAGGGTTTTCTCCAGGATAATGATAAGGGGTTAAAATATAATGTGGGTGTTGATTCCTCTCACTCCAGGGACGACACTTTAAACGGATACACGACACTTGCCAACGTTTATCCGTGGTGCATCCTAACATCTGATAAAACGCTGAATCTGCACCTTCTTTCAGTGTCAATGTTGAATAGATGGATGCTCTGATTCTTCTTTCAGTGTCAATGTTGAATAGATGGATGCTCTCCTTTCGTAATTCTGTCGTTATTGTCGTAAACGATGGATAGAGGGAATAAGAGAGTTCATGGAAATCTCTATATATATGAAGCCAATGAGCGGGCACTCTCCCGATATTTATGCTTCACCTCGACACCACAAGGTGCAAGAGGAACAAGATGAAATTAGCTGTTGGTTTCTTTAGGATTTCCTTATGTTATATATAAATATATTTTGCGTTCACTCGCTTTAAACTCAAGTATAGTCCATACGCCGGCTTCCTGGCACAGAGGTTAGCGACCTTTCTCCGTAATCTCGTATACTCTCGTAGGTAACATGACGACGGTGAGAATCAGCAATGGTTCGAATCGCGTCGGTAACTTACGGGGTATATGAGCCGCCCGCACAGAAAGCAATGCCAAGAAATCAGCAATCAGCTGAAAGATGCTGATGTTGACAGCGATGTCCTGTAAAGGATATGCAAAACATTTTATAGTCCATACACGTGCTACTACTTCTAGTGCCATCCATCCATCATGTGTCATGCGGATAAGCCTGGGCGGTCATGTTTTGCCATCTCACTCGATCACCAGAGTCGTGGATCAGCTGTCTTATAGTGCACCGGAATGATTTTTGCGTGTGGATTAGCTTTTCATTACTACCAGTATCCCTCGTCATCTAACGATCTCACTCCGACTTCAGAGGTACTTGTAGTTTACACCCCAAGTAAAGGACGAGAAGTTAACATTTTAATCCATATAACCAGAGTAGAAGTTGCACCCGCTACCTGGGCATCAGCACACTGGATGTCTAAGAACGAGCTCTCTTATCCATTCGGCCATGCCGACCTGCATATTTACTTGAAACGAACACTTCTCCAAGTTTTCAGATGTACTGGGTACAATTTGCTAGCCACATATTTGTATAGACCAAATTGCTTTGAAATTGCACTCGAAGGATCATGAGGTCAACTTCACACCGGCGAGTTTACTTCACACAAAATGTCCCGGTATCCCCTTTAGGTTGAATTGACCTCGGTGACAAGGCCAAGTTTTACATATTGAGTAGGATTCCAACACACGACAACCGGTCCGCAGGCTGGCGTCCCAGCCACTGCGCTGCCTTGATCACATTTTTTTATTTCCTAAACTAAATAAACAAAAATTTTCTGGATACACAATCATTTATTTATAGGAGAAAAATAGGGACTTATACAGAATGGACTACTATAACATACAAAAAGATTATGTGAGGATCCACCAAAGAAAGGCAAAATAATACTGCGGTGGAGGGGGAGTGTCAGCGTCTAGCTCATGTCTAGGTATCTGAGCTCGGGTTCACACAGGCAACAATAACTCCGTTAAATATAATATCTAACATTTATTGTATTTCAATATACAGTGCGTTGGCGCAGTGGGTTTAACAAGCCCGCACTGGTCTGCATATCACAGAGGTTTAACATCATCACACATAGTTATCACAAACATTCTAAGCAACTATCTAGCATATGTCTATGAACCCCAAATACACATGGGTCTAATCTATTGAGTCCCTCTAAGGCAGGCCCTGTTGCCTCTCCGATGGCCCGTCTGTCCTCTGCCGGTTTCACACGTGTCGCAATCCGACACGGGTGGTAACTCTGTTCGAGTTCCTCGTGGACCCCGCAATAGGCGGGCCACATCAGTGTCCACGGGACAGTGGACTCACTGACCAGTCCTTCGAGAAGGTTCTGGATTACTCTGGACTTCGAGGGTCTTACTTCTTTCCCTTGGGCGGGAGTTGTAGCCCTTGGCTAATATATATTACTCATGTGGGGTTACCAGATAATGTGGATCACTGTGAGGCTGTGACAGGAGTCGCCCCTCTCCCCTGATTTGATGGGTTGTTATAGGGTAATTAGTTCTGCTCTAATTCTGTCACAGAATCACATAAAGTCGGTGTTTGTAGTTTGGTGGACAGTAACTTGGTAACCTACATACTGGCATCAAAACTCATGTATTCTCCCATACACCACTTATCTGATTTGGTGAAGAGATCACTCTCTCTCTCCTGTGTCCTTAAAAATGCTTATCTGACCGAAGTTACGTGACGTTTACTAGTTGTGTCTACAACCCGTCCTTCTCATAGTATCCTACTGATACCAAGACAATTAACCTCTGTATTAAAGAGGATTAACAAGATCAAAGTCCTGGCTATTTAAGTACACCTTCAAATCTTGATCTGTGTGTGCATTTCAATACACTTTTACTCTCGTATGTTGTATAATGCTAAATATGTAGTTACGTTGTTATATTATCCCATCAGACTACATGTGTCCCTTTTGGCTTGTTAGTGTGTTGACTAATAATTTGCTGCTTCTAATAAAGTGACTGCATTTTAAATTGATAGTGTTCAGTTTTGAGTTTTGTGTAGAGTGTGTGCTGAATGTGTGGCTTATTTCCAAGCGTCACGAGTTGAGATATCCTTACTCATGAATTACTCCAATGTTTTTTTTTTTTTAAACGTTTATTTCATACAAATTAATGTATATTTACAAGGCGTAATGTGTGTTTCTTTTGTTTGTGTATATTACAGAGCGTTGCCGTTTGTTAGTGTTAGGTGTCACATGTGTGAACAAAGCAAATACATACATATATACAGTTATATTATGACATTTAAGGCATAGTGCATGTAAACGCGCGCACACACATACACAAACACACACATGCGCGTGCAAATACATGCAACACACACACACACCTGCATCCACACCCAGACGCATACATATGTTACTGCCAGCGACACAGGTACACATCCACAATATATTTCATGTTGCACATTCAAATATAATAATGGGAAAATTAATAATAATGGTAGCAGTAGTAATAAACGTATTACTAATAATAAGTAATAATAATAATAAATAAATAATAATAATTGTCAGATTATTTGGCCTGTAAAACATTTTTTTTTTAAATTCATGTTTTCCTTTAAAATGTCGATTACAACAAATGCATTAATATACACATATGCGATAATATTACATTAATGGCATGTGCAATTGCCTACACATTACTTGATGATGATGATGATGATGATGATGATGATGATGATGATGATGATGATGATGATGATGATGATGATGATGATGATGATGATGATGATGATGATGATGATGATGATGATGATGATGATGATGATGATGATGATGATGATGATGATGATGATGATGATGATGATGATGATGATGATACAGAAATAAAATTCTAACTTTTTTTCCCTTTCAAATAATATTACATGATAATAATACTACACGAAAACAGCAGCATGAACACACAATCACTTGTCTGAATCAAAGTAAAAGTTGATGCTGCCATCCCTGTTGCTATCCGCTATTAAATTCAAATCTTTTTTTTCGTCACGCATTTATGAAAACTATACGTTTATCCACGCCTGACTAGGGGTCAAACATACATCAAAACAGACACTACCGACAAAGATATATACATACCAATTATACATACACATTTATGTGTATATTTTCACTCAGACACGCGCGCGCACACACACGCGTGCGCACGCACACACACACACACACACACACACACACACACACACACACACACACACACACACACACACACACCTACTTATACGTATATGTACAGACATATCTATGCATGCACAAACTAATACATATTTAGATATATCTCTATGTTTGTATACCTTATCCAAATCCCACAGACAAATTTGAAACTTGTATATTCCCTTTTGTCTAAGTGGTTTTGAATATTTGTGTGATTTTGTTTTGTACTATGTGCTGTATTATATGTGTGTGGTATGTTCTGAACCTATATGTTGCTGCATTTCTACAGGTTCATACCACATACCTGTACTCTGCTAGTGCAGTCAACAATCTTATGTGATTATTTTGTGTGGTTTTTGGTATTGTGTTAAAAAATATTGCCTTGTACATATCTGTCTTCTTTTTGGTGAATATCTCAATTAGTTGTCTTAAAGTGTCTAGTGCAGTCTGTACTGTTGGGCATGTAAAAAAAATGTGGTCTTCTGTTTCTTGTATGTTTTGTCTACTGAGTTTACATGGTGATATTCGTTTTGACCTGTGTGCTTGTTTTTCGGTAGTAGGTGTCATGTTAAAGATCAAACGATATGTAATTTCCCTCGCCTTGGGAGTTATGTTTGGGTTGTGGAGATTAGTAAATGTACATGTATAGTCTTGTATGTAGTATTTTTTCCCTCTTTTAATTCTAGCTTGTAGTGGGGGTGCTTGTTGTTTAACCAGGTATTTGTAGATTTGGCGTTTTGTCTGGTGTAGTAAGTGCTCACTCCCTCGGAGTGCTTTTATACATGTCTTATAGAATGCTGGTAGTGTTCCAAAGTAGTGTGGTATATTAAGATGTATTCTCCTAAGGTGTTGAATTAGATGTAGTATCCTAACTCCTAAACTAAGAGTATTATGCTAACTACTAAACATGTATCAACAATTTAGACAAGTCGTACAATTTACATGAAAGACGCAGACAAATTAAAATAAATACGTTTTGCGTACAATTTTTCCGCTCAGTATATCGTTCTCTCATTTAATTCATTCACGCTGTCATTCACTCACCTTTCACTCAAAATAGTATTTGGTTAAAATATATAATTAAAGTTGAGGTAAGTGTTATTGCCCTTAGAAAAAAAGGAATAGGCGATATTTGCCCTTTAAGATAATACGTACTTTTTGTACGATGACTCAAAAATGGGTTATAATTTACACAGAGAGACAATTGCATAGGAAGGTTCTTTAGCCTATGAATGGAACCACCTGTACTATTATGGTAGAATATGTACAAATTACGGGTTAACACATTTTATATACATAATTCAATGTAAATATAATACATATTTAATACTAAATTAATTAATTAACTAAGTAACTAAATCCAACGATGATGTGCGCGTTGTCCTCCTGTTGTTAGTGTGTCGTGCCATGAATGTTAAAAGTTAGTATGGCTGTCTCTTGAGTGTTGTAGTCGACGTAGTTCTGTTTCGGCTGTTTGCAAAGTTTCGTAGCAACAGCAAGTATGGACTGTTCTCAATGTCTCGTATATAGTGTTTTACAGTTCTCAGAGTCAGTTCACTGGATGAAATCATTACACAGTTAATGTCGCTCGGATCGTTATAGAGCTTGGGCAATTGGTAGTGTACTTCTTAAAGTATAGTTCTTAAAGTATAGCTCTTAAAGTTTTATGTTCGTGGGTGTCATAAGTAACCTATTCACTGAGGTGTTATTACTTCTAAATGAAGGTACTCTAGCAGGTGTAGAGTTACCCTGTTATATGATACAGACTAAAATATCACAGTTTCTAGTATGGCGATTGGTCGATGTGCCAAATGTTATTCTGCTGGCGCATTCGTTTGCCGTGATAAAATATCGGCAATAATGTTGTCAGTGCCTCTGATATGGCGGATTTCGAAGTCGAAATCTTGAAGAAGAAGACACCATCTCTGTAAACGATGGTTTTTCGGGGCAACTTGCTTCAGCACCAACAATGGCGAATTATCAGAGAGTACAACGAAGTGGGCACCTAAGAGGAACTTAGATAATCTTAACACACAAAATAATAGACTTAATGCCTCCAATTCCACCGTAGAATACCGGATCTCTGCCTTCTTCAGCTTCCGGCTTACGTAGAGAATTGGGTGTCTCACTCCATCCACTTCTTGCATTAAACATCCTCCTATTGCGATAGCACTCGAATCTGTGGTCAAAATAAAGGGTAAATTTATGTTGGGTAATCGTAAGACTGGTGGATTAGAAAAAAATACGTTTCAATCTGCTTATTGCATCCTCTAAGCGAGTACTTTTACAAATTTTTGATGGATGATCTTTAGTTAACATATCAGAAAAGACTGATGTAAGTTCTGCCCAATTTGGTATAAATTTAGAATAATAGTTTATAAGACCTAGTAAACTTCTAATTTGTTTCTTTGTGGTAGGAACTTCTAGATTGAGAATCTTCGACACAATTTTATCATCTGTCAACAATTTGCCTTCAGAAATTCTATGACCAAGGAAGTCTATTTATTTATAGCCTATTTCAACCTTGGAAGGTTTGATAGTAAGTCCAAAAAGAAAGATTTGACTGAAGACTTGTTTGAGTGTAAGTAAGTGAGAAGTCATATTAGAAGAATGGATGCATATATCATCATTATAAGCTTGGACATCTTTAATTCCGTGCAATAGCAATCTAGTTAATCTAACAAATGTGGCGGGCGCGTTCTTGAGACCAAATGGAAGATATCGCCATTCGTACAAACCGAGGGGTGTTGCGAATGCTGTTATATGTCTAGAAGCAGGGTGTAGTGGCACTTGCCAATAACCTTTCGCTAAATCAACCTTCGAAAATAAGGATGATTGAGACATATTCAAAATGAGATCTTCACAACTGTTCATTGGCTCTGCATCTGTTATGGTTATTGTATTTAACTTTCGATAATCGATGCACAAACGGATTGTCTGGTCCTTCTTTTTCATCAGGACAATCGGTGAAGAATATTGAGACATAGATTTCTGAATTATTCTATTTTTCTCTAAATCCAAAATTTCTTTGTCTAAATTTGCTCTATAATGTAGAGGGATAGAATATGGTCTACATTTGACCGGTGTCAGATCTGTCAGCACAATTGAATGTGTTATTTTGTCAGTGCGTCCAGGTTTGTTAGAGAAGATAGATTTATACTCTTCAAGGAGAGTCAAAATGTCTTGTCGCTGCTGTTGTGTCAAGATGTCAGAGATTTGTATGTCATTTATACTACCGTAGTCAGTAATAATCGGTACTGGGATTTCAGTATTGTCTGCGTCTGTCTGATTTATCACAGATGCTACTGTTTGTAAATTGTCTTCAATGTCATTGTCGTCGTCGTCGAGATCAATAGTTGTCAATATGTCGTCAAATTGGTCGTTGTTGTCGTTGTAAGAGTGCGTCGTTAACGATGCTTCGTTTGTCGAGGTGTCATTCAGTTGGGTAATTGTCGTTTCGTTTCTGTCATCAGTTAGCTGCGTCTGCTCACTCGTGTCAGTGTCCTGTCTAGCATAGTATGGTTTCAACATATTTACATGGAATATTTTCAACTTTCCATTCAAAGAAATTTCGTAATCAACTTCCGAAATTCTTCTAACAATTTTAAAAGGTCCCTGCCAAGAGGTTGATAGTAAATCTCTCTTGTCAGGTAACAGTAGTAAAATATCCTGACCTGGTTTTAATACAATTGTTTTTGCACCTTTGTTGGCGTACTTCCTGTACCTAAAACCTTTCTCCTGTAGTGATGTTCTGGCCAGTATACAGGAACGTATGATTTTGTCTCTGGTGTCAGTGACTAAATCATAGGTAGAAATGGGTAGTTGGATATTTACCGGTTGTGAAATCATATCTTTGTAAATAGTGAGAGGTCCTCTTGGGTTCGCTCCATATATCAATTCGAAGGGAGAGAACCCTGTGCTTGATTGCGGGACTTCTCTATATGCGAACAGCACCGTTGGGAGAAGTATATCCCAATCGGCTGGATTTTCAGCTGTCACTTTGGATAGCATATGTTTCAGGTCCCCGTTTAGTTTCACGCAGATACCATTTGCGGCCGGTCGATACGTACTGGTGAAACATTGCTTTATGCCTAGTAACTTAGTTACCGATTGAGTGGCATTCGATATGAACTGGGTTCCCCTATCTGAAATTATTTTCTCCGGAAAGCCAAAACGGGAGAAAATATTTAACAATACGTCCGTCACATCCTTAGAGGAGATAGATCTTAATGGAATCATTTCTGGCCATCTAGTACATAGATCAATAAGAGTGAAAATAAATCTATTCCCTTTACTTGAAATGTGATTCAACGGACCTACTAGGTCAACTGCCACGATTTGGAATGGCCTCGAGGAAATTGTGGTTGATTGGACTTCTGCCGTAGGGTTTTTCCCCTTTTTCACCAGTTTCTGACATATATCACATGATCTACAAAAGGTTTTTATGTCTTGGCAAAATTTTGGCCAATAAAACTGGGTCAGGACCCTAGCCCTAGTCTTTTCGTACCCCATATGACCTCCGAAAGGTGAGTCATGGGCTATCTTTAGTACTTTCTCTCGATGTGCTTGTGGTAACACTACTTGCTGTATCGTGGTCTGATTTGTTGTGTATATTCTAGTTAATACATTATTCTGTAGCCTAAATGTCCACGATGCGTTCTTAGTTAATTTTGGTTTAAGTCCTACTAACCTAAAATATGGTGAAAGTGTAGGATCTGCTTTCTGTTCATCTCCAAAATTAGTGCTGGTAGTGTTTGGTGATATAATTTCTAGTGACTCCTGCAGTTGGTCGGTGTTGGTTTTGTGGGTTGTCTGTCGTGTTATTGCATTCGTGTGTTGTGTGTGTTGTTGCACATCTACAGGCTTGGTACTTGGTAGATCGGTAGCATCCTCAATTCGAGGTTTGAATTTGGTCGTATCACTGACAGATTCGACCGCCCCTGCATTGTACACCTCGGTGAATTCTTTCTGAATTACTTCATTGGTTGTCTCCCTTGGTCTTTTGGCAGATTGAGACAAGCATGAATGGTGTTTCTCTTTAGAATCGCTGTTTGGGTGGTGGATACCGTTTCTATGCTCCCAATCTCTGATTTCCTTTTCAGAGCAAGGTCGTATGTTGGGCAGGTTCCCAAGTATAATATCAGCGACAGGATTTTCTAGGACAGCGCACAATACCAGTCCTGATATGAACGGGGTTCGAATTTCGACAAGAGCAAGGGGGTATTTCTCTATAGTGCCTGAGAATGTGCGACAAGTCACGTGTTTGTCTGTATAGTCTTTCTCGTTTATTAATGTTTTCTTAATCCCATAGAGCGTTGCGCCGGAATCCCGAATTAATGTGCACTTCTTGTTATTTACAAACCCTGTTGAGAAATTTAGCTTGCCTGTAGATGACAAAGCAGCGTTGGCTGTTTCATTCGAAATAGGGATAGTGTGGCCACATAGTAATGTTGTGTCAAGTTGGAACTTCGTACAGGTGTTACACTTACTGTCTGTAATGGTGTCAATAATTTGCACAGCAGCATTTCCTAGCTCACTCAAATTTTCGTTTTGGTTGTCACAATCATTCAGTGATTCAATATCTTCGTCTGATGACGTTTCAACTAGTGCAGCATTGGCCTGTTTTAATATCTTTCGGCCCTCACAAAAGCGACTGTAATGCCCAAAACTACTGCAAAAATAGCATTTGACCGCTCTCTGGTAAGCATTTCGCTTATTCTTCTGCTTCTCCACGATCATTTGAGGTGGTGTGGATAGTTGGGCGATTTATCGCACATCGCGTATTGTTCGTGAGTCAAACTACAATATTGGCATTTAACTGGCTTCCTGACATTCGAGCGTGGTTTAAACTTACTTTCCGTTGGTTTAGAATATCTAGTGTTCATAGCTGCTGCTGTTTCGTTTTGACTAAGGTTTAATTGGAAAATATCTCTGTTCGCTATGAAAAATGCATTTCCCTTTGTCTCTAAATCTTGAATACTTCTACAGTCCATTTGTTTAAAAAATTTAGCAAAAGGTGTGGGGATTGTACTAACTATTTTGTCTATAATAATGAGCTCTTTTAGTTTGTCATGGCTGTTGTTAGTTTTAGCTGAGTCGATCCACTTTGTACACACATCCTGAACTGTAGAGACATAGTCTATAAAGGTTTGGTTTGGTTGTGGGGATAATTTGGCGAACTGTTGTTGGTAACCTGCCGTATCTAATGAGAAATGTTGGAGAATGCGCTGCTTTAAATAATCATAATCTTTTCGCATTTCCTGTTGCACTGTCTCTATTACTCTTAAAGGTTCCAGAGCTAAGTTTCTCATTAAAATAAATGCCCAATCTGATTTTATGATCTTATGGTAGGACATTAGACACTCAAAATTTTCCAGGTATGCACTGATGGAATCTCCTGAGCAGAATGCCTTCACGAGGCCTTTATACTTGTTATATTTTTGTTCCTCCTCCTTGCTTTTCAGTTTATTTACCGATATTTCTACGTTGGACTCAATCACCATCTGCTTTAGTTTTATTTGTGTATCGGCATTCAATTGGGCTAGTTTGGCTGCCGCCTCAAGCTCCATTTGTTTCTCTTGAGCCTGCAGTTGCATCTGCATCTTTTTCTCTTCTGCCTCAATTTGCCTCTTCCTTTCTTCTGCCTCAATTTGCATTTGCATCTTCTTTTCTTCTGCCTGCACTTGCCTTTGTTTTTCTTCTCGTTCTATCGCTCTTTCTTCACGGGCAATGTTCTCTGCGTGTGTTTTCTGTGCCCATTCTGACAGTTTCTCATCTTTATAACCTAATTTCATACCTTGCTCAATACATTTTTCTAAAGTAGACATTTTGTCTTTTACTTGTTGGTAATTTTAATGAAGTTAAATCCCTTAGAAAAATGTTGGGGAGTAGAAACTTTAGTTATCTCCCTTAATTTTACATGCGCAAATACAAATGCAAAGTTATGTTGGTTACAAGGTCATGAATATACATACAAAACAATGCAAAGCAAAAATGTTACATGGATGGATGGTGAGAAGTACCGCTTAGGGTTGCAATGGGCATGATAGTGAAACTTATCTTATATTCCCAGAAATTGCGGATGTTGTCTTGTACTCTCGCCACTGTTGGAAAGGTTACATAGGTTACACTCACCACTATTCACGGAACAATCTGCTCGTAGAATGAGAAAACATTAGTAACAGTCAAAAAATGTCACAGTCATGTCAAAATAATTTATAGTATTCACATCAATGAGAGACAAACTGCAGAGGGACTCATATTAATACTACTTTATCGCTAGATAGATGCACATATGTTAAACTTGTACAGTTATCAATTTGTTGTACAGAAATCAATTTGATATCGTTAATTTACTGTTTTACTTGGCATTAACTAGCCGTGTAAAGTTAAAGCTTATGCCAAAACCGGAGAATAGCCCCCAAAAAGCCTATCAGCGTCTAGCTCATGTCTAGGTATCTGAGCTCGGGTTCACACAGGCAACAATAACTCCGTTAAATATAATATCTAACATTTATTGTATTTCAATATACAGTGCGTTGGCGCAGTGGGTTTAACAAGCCCGCACTGGTCTGCATATCACAGAGGTTTAACATCATCACACATAGTTATCACAAACATTCTAAGCAACTATCTAGCATATGTCTATGAACCCCAAATACACATGGGTCTAATCTATTGAGTCCCTCTAAGGCAGGCCCTGTTGCCTCTCCGATGGTCCGTCTGTCCTCTGCCGGTTTTACACGTGTCGCAATCCGACACGGGTGGTAACTCTGTTCGAGTTCCTCGTGGACCCCGCAATAGGCGGGCCACAGTGGACTCACTGACCAGTCCTTCGAGAAGGTTCTGGATTACTCTGGCCTTCGAGGGTCTTACTTCTTTCCCTTGGGCGGGAGTTGTAGCCCTTGGCTAATATATATTACTCATGTGGGGTTACCAGATAATGTGGATCACTGTGAGGCTGTGACAGGGAGGAGGAGGAGGAGAAGCAGGAGGAGGAGGAGAAGCAGGAGGAGGAGAAGGAGGAGACGAAGAAAGAAAGAAAGAAAGAAGAAGAAGAAGAAGAAGAAGAAGAAGAAGAAGAAGAAGAAGAAGAAGAAGAAGAAGAAGAAGAAGAAGAAGAAGAAGAAGAAGAAGAAGAAGAAGACGAGGAAGAAGAAAAATCGACCTCTAACATCCACTTTCTCGGTTTGTCATTTTTGACCACCAAATAAATGTTTTGCATATCCTTTACAGGACATCGCTGTCAACATCAGCATCTTTCAGCTGTATGTTGATTTCTTGGCAAGATTACGCTCAGTAGTTTGCCATTGCTTTCTGAGCGGCCGACTCATTACCCCGCAAGTCACGAGCGGGGGTCGAACCGCTTCCAATTCTCGCCTCGCTGCGAGACCCTGCGTGGATAAACGGGTTTACGGAGAAAGTGGTGTAACCCCTCACCCAGAGAGACCGGCTGACCACCAAATAAAACCTATAAATCAAACACTGTATAAAAGCTAAAGGACACTCACTGGGTCCTGACTGATCTTCACTTTCTCGTGGTACACATCCTGAGCTCTACCACGTCCCTGTGGACGTAACATCCAGTGTGCAAAGTTGAAGGACGAAGGCCGCCTGACGTCGCGACGTCTCGCCACATTCAGTTTTGTTGTCTAAATCCAGGAAATTAGCCAAACTACACCAGGTTTCAACGCACCCATTGTGTTCACGCCTTCGTAATTAGATCTAAGTGACAAATAGACAGATTAAGACTTGGAGGGAGAGAGAGCGAAAGCTTCCCTGGGGAAATGATTACAAAATTGGACAAAAGACATTAGGAACCTGTGGGTTTTGTTACGTTGTTCACTATTTGCATATTTCCCTCTGTTTTCTGATGTTTCTCTAGCTTGTGGGCACTTACTGTATTTATGTCTGCCTGCACTGACTCATTTAGCGTGCCAGTGTAGGCATGGATGTGTGTGAATATGTAATGAGTTGATAAACTCCTCAGAACAACAAGCACAATAAGAAGATTCTGATCGCCAGAAGTGTTCTTCTTTCTGTGAATGGTTTAGCTTCTCGTATTCTTATGGATCTAACAAACGAACAAACGCACTATGTTTTGAAAGGGTCATAAATTGAGCACGTTGGCCCGTCTTACATTCGGCCCTTCCAACTCCTCATCTTTCGTACATCAATTATCTATTGTGCATGCCTGCTAGTAATCCACGATTCGCTTCCGTACATCAGGATTGTCTCAATATAGTTCTCAGCATCTGGATCTTCTTTATGTTTTGCGGTATGGGGCTTTTGTGTTAATACCCCAATATTTCTTTCTGCGTTAGTGTTTCCGTCCTTGTTGTCTCCTTTTGTTGGCGCTACCCTTGCTGGCTACACATCCAGTCGAATTCATGATGAACTGGATTATAATCGGCTCTCTTTGAACTCAAGCCTAGTCCTTACACGTGCTACTACTTCCAGCGCACTGAAACTGATTTTTGCGCATGGATTAGCTTTTCCTATTACCAGTGCCCCTCGCTATTAGGCACCCTTATTCCGATTACACTGACACTTGTAATATACGTCCCCAAATCAAGGACCAGAAGTCAGCATTTTATTCCAACTGACCGTGTAAGGGCTGAACCCGCCACCTCTGCATCAGCACAACGAATGTTCAAGAACCGGCTCTCTTACCCACTCGGCCACGCCGACCTCCAAGAACTGGACTTGTTTGTCTCGTATTTCTAGATCAGTTTCTAGAAGCCAACGACTGCCAATTAGTTCCCATATATCAAATAATGTTACTGCGCTGAAGTCTCAGAGGATACTCAATTATCTTCACCTTCTCGGGTTACACTGTCTGAACTTCAGCACGTCTCTATGGACGTAGCATCAAGCATGCACAGTCACTAAGGAAGTCACTGAGGTCTCGCTACATGCTCTCACTAGACCCCACAGAGAAATGCCCCATTCTTTCAGACCCAGCACTACGTCTCATATACTGTTCCCACTCAGGGCTGTGTCGTGCTATGATACAAAGAGGCTGCTGCATCACGCGGCACCGTAAAGGTGGCGGCATAAGCACACAAATCAAAATACAATATGAACCATTCAATAATTAAAATTCTGTAAGGGAGGGTATCTCGAAAAAATATAAAAATACGATCCTACTTGTTCTTTTCACATTTTTTTCCTGCCGCATATCCTTTACAGGACATTGCAGTCAACACCAGAATTTTTCAGCTGCTGTTGATGTCTTGGCAAGTGTTACGTTCAGTAGTTTGCCATTGCATTCTGAACGACCGGCTCACATACTTCCGTAAGTAATCAGCACGTGGCAATCCGCTGCTGATTCTCGCGCAGTTGTGGTTCATACGTGAGTATACGGGATTACGAACGACGTCTTTAACCCTTCGCCAGCGAGACCGGCTTTTTCACATTGTACAGATCTCTAATGTCCCGATCGCGGCATTCGCGAACACTATACGTGTTTTCACCCGTTCTTGTTTTGACTGAGAGCAATATATTGTCACATCTTGTCTGAATTAAGATGTGATTCATTAGTTATGGGCACGTAGTGGCCAGACGCTAACCTGCCGACCAGTAGTCATGGGTTCGAATCCATTTTAGGGTGGATTTTAAAAATTGACCTGGCTCCCAGGTCGACTCAGCGTTAAATGTGTACCAGGACATGTTTTGGAAAGTAAAGGAAGTGGGTATGTTACTTATCACAGTACTCTCCGAGTGCCGAATGGTTTATAAACAATATGTGTAACAGCATGCGCCTAATATGCCTTAAGACCCGCAAAGGGTCCTTTACTGTTTATTTTACACAGAAGTATCATTTTGCTGGGAGTATTTCAGACTGCTGGAATGGCATGAGAAATTAATCCACAGGTATTGCTCTCCACGCTTACCGGCATGGCACCTGATGGATGAAAGGATTATTCTCCACACACAGAAGTAGAGACAAGAAGCAGAGAACAAACGGTGTCTGTTGACAGTAGTCGGAGGAAACTTGGTCATTCATTGAGGTGCTAACGTTGCTTGGAGACAGCAGGTACAACCTCAGGTATAGACAGATCATAGTGTACTGTCTTTATATTGTGTGTCCTCTGTTCTACACTTTCACCCACTTCTATCAGTGCCACTCAATACAAGTAAATATAGCGAGTGATGTGATCAATAAATCGCCTGTCGCCTTTATTTCCCACGACATTTTCTGGTACTTATGACAGACTGGATCAACCTGAAGTCCATAGCAGTTTTCTAGGCAAGTCTGCGTTCAATATTTTGTCATTGCTTTTTGAACGAGAAGGTCAACTTTAAGTGCAACTGACCGTGTAAAGAATACACGTATACTCAATATTCCGCCATGAGCGCTTATGACGTTTAAGAACGAGCGTTTTTCGATCACTCAAATCGGTCTTGATGTAAGGGAGTGAATCATGATCAATTAGCAGACAAATGTTTTGCATATCCTTTACAGGACATCGCTGTCAACATCGGCATCTTTCAGCTGTATGTTGACTTCTTGGCAAGATTACGCTCAGTAGTTTGCCATTGCTTTCTGAGCGGCCGTCTCAGTTATGTCACCAGCGGGGGTCGAACCGCTCCCAGCTCTCGCCCGCTCCGAGACTCTGCGTGACAAACGGGATTACGGAGAAAGTGTTGTAACCCCTCGGCCAGAGAGACCGGCAATTAGCAGACAAGTGATGAATTATGTGGGGGATACGGAAGTGTAGTTTTATAGAATAGTAATGATAACATGGTAGACGGAAAGAAAGAGCAATTATCATATCTTGAAAGAGGTTAACTCAAATAGAACACTAGCTACTCGCTTGAGAAGAAGACTGTCCAGTCTACGGGGGTGTCACGAGAAGGGGAAAACTTGAGTATGTCGTCACAACACGAAGGTTGGAGGGGAAGAGAGGCATTGGAGACCAAGAGAGAAGATGCGGCAGAGTCTGACTACATGGCATGGAGGAAAGTCGGTCTGAGAAATGACTACAGACGACTGTTGACAGACATGATTACCAGCGCCACAGAGTATACAAAAAGATAACTTGGATTAAAATGTTGACTTCTCGTTCTTGACTCGGGGAAGTAAATTACAAGTAGCTCTGAAGTGGAAGTGGGTTCGATTGATGGCGAGGGACACTGGTAAAAGGGAAAGCTAATTCACACGCCAAAAATCAGTTCCATGAACTAGAAATGGTATCACGTGTATGGACTACGCTTGAATTCAAAGCGAGGGAGCGAAAAACAAATTTAACAAATATGGACAACGTCATTAGTTAAGTTTACGAAAACACAATCACAGATAACAGAATGGATCGAAACTCTTCATCAGCATATATAATAAAAAAAAAGGACAAACAATAAAACGAAAATGCCAACGACAACAAAATCATCCATCTGAGGTCATCATCAGTATGTGCTATGCCGATAAGCGTCTCTTAAGCGACATAAGTGCTATGACGATAAGCTGTTGTCTCACTCGATAACCAGAGTCATTGGTCAGCTCAGTGTTCTTGTCTCGACCATACCATGAGGTCAAGCTATCCAGGTATTTATTTCTCTGGCTCACCGGATAACCAGAGTCATGGGTCAGCTCAGTGTTCTTGTCTCGACCATACCATGTGGTCAAGCTATCCAGGTATTTATTTCTCTGGCTCACCGGACAACCAGAGTCATGGGTCAGCTCAGTGTTCTTGTCTCGACCATACCATGTCGTCAAGCTATCCAGGTATTTATTTCTCTGGCTCACCGGATAACCAGAGTCATGGGTCAGCTCAGTGTTCTTGTCTCGACCATACCATGTGGTCAAGCCATCCAGATATTAACTTCTCTGCCTTCCCCTGGTTCTCTTCCTCTCAATCTTGCCATCTGTCACCAAGTTCTATAATTTGTTTCTTCTTATAACGTGTCCAAAATATCGTAACTGTCTATGTCTAATTTCTCTCATCAATTTACGATTTTCATCTGCTTCTTGTAGTACTTGTTCATTGGTTTTCCTGTCTGTCCATGGTATTCTTTGTATTTTACTCAGAAACCACATTTCAACTGACATTATGCGTTTTTTTCCCCCAGCTTGTCTGCTCATTGTCCACGTTTCACATCATTACAAAAGTACAGGTTCTATGTAGCATTTCACCCTTTTTCCTGGAGACGCAATTGACCAAGAACAAGGGGGAAAAAAAGGATGGAGAGAATGGTGCTGCAGGGAGTGACCAGAGGATCTGGCCGACACTCAAGACTCAGAGGAAAGGCTAACCGGGCACATAAAGAGACTGCTACTGCTACCATTAGTATTGGGACTCATCGCTGGCTGTTTAAGATGAGGACGAAGCACGTATATGAACGTCCTGAGTGCTATCGGTTCTTGATTCAACTCAACAAAAACAACAAATCGTAAAGACAGGCAAGTAGGAAACATTTCTTATGTTGCAGATTTCAATTACAGAAAGAAGGATAGACAGAAGAACAGAAAGAAAGCTGTTGACAAAACCTTTTGTTTGCACAAATTAAACTGACATCTTCTCTCTTTACAGCCTCTGCAATTTTCTTCACGAGAACAAAATACCCAGAAATAAACTTTCAATGGTCTAATCTTGGTTCGCAAAATAAAACAAGCCATTTTTGCCGCTGATATTCCAAAACTAAACGTGGGAAAGGTGTGTATTTTTGGCCCATTAGCGTAGACCGCTTGTCTCAAGTTGTTCGTCTGTAACATTCCGGGCATGTGTGTAGGTGTGCCTGCCTGTTTGTCACTCTGTTTCTCTGAAGCTGTTGCATAGCAGAGTCTGCACGTCGAGAATTCTGTGTGTGTGTGTGGGCTGGGGGATATGTGTGTTTGTGGGGAGATGTGTGTGTAGGGGGTTGTGTGTTAATAAGGAAGGGTGGGTTGGTGGGTGTTTGGGTGGGGGTGTGTGTGTGGGTGGGTGGGGTGTGTGTGTGGGGGGGTGTGGGTGGGTGGGTGAGGGATGTGTTTGGCTGGGTGAGGGTGTGTGGGAGTGTGGGGGGTGTGGGGTGGGAGATGTGTGTAGGTGGATATAGGGTGTGTGTGTATGGGTGGGTGATATGTGTGGGTGGGTCAGGTGTGTGGGTGGGTGGGGGTTGTGTGTGGATGGATGGGGGTGTATGTGGGTGGGAGGGGGTGTGTGGGTGGGTGAGGGATGTGTCTTATAACATTGTTATTTGCATTGTTCATGGTTACAACATTCATTTGACAATGTATTTTCCTATGTGAATGTATCATGCACTATTGATGAATGAAAAATGAGTGATTGGAAGGGCCGAATGTAAGACGGGCCTGCGTGCCCAATTTGTAACACTTTTAAAATAAAGTTGAATGAATGAAAGTTGAATGAATGAATGTTTCTTAATAATAAATACCCCTGCTTCTCTCTCTCTCTCTCTCTCTCTCTCTCTCTCTCTCTCTCTCTCTCTCTCTCTCTCTCTCTCCCTCTCTCTCTCTCTCTCTCTCTCTCTCTCTCTCTCTCTCTCTCTCTCTCTCTCTGTGTGTGTATGTGTGTGTGTGTGTCTGCCTGCCAGCCTGTCTGCCTGTCTCATAGCATGGTAATAAGAAATAATGTTCACAGCATTCATTTGACAATGTGTTTTTCTTTGCACAATAGATAATTGATGTAAAGAACGAACGAAAGAACGAAAGAACGAACGAACGAACGAACGAACGAGCGAACGAACGAACGAACGAACGAACGAACGAACGAAAGAACGATATTTATTTTCAAAGCATTACAAACTGCTTACGCAGGCCCGTCTTACATTCGGCCCTTACAATCACTCATCTTTCGTTCATCAGTCGTGCATGTTCCAATCACATATGGAAAAACATTGTCAAATGAATGTTGTAAACATACATTAAGCATATTACTATATTATGAGACAAGTAGGAAGGCAGACACGTACACATGCACGTTCATAAACACATACAACATACGAATCCTGCATATATACTGACATCGTTTAAGCGCACTCTCATAGTTATGCACCCATTCAATAACATACAAATACACACTCCAAACGTAAAGACATTAATAAAAGATGAGTGGCCTGAAGGGCGGATTGTAAGACGGACCTCTGTGACCAACTTGTGATCCTTTGAAAATAAAGATCGCTCGTTCGTTCTCTCCCCCTTTGCATAATTAAACAAAATGTTACTATATTCGACATTTCTATGTAGAGGACTCACTGGCAAAGGAGATAAGGACGCTGGTCGAAATCCCGTATACCCACGTACGAAACACAGCTGCGCGAGATTCGGCAGCGGATCGCGTCGCATTGGTTTCTTACGGAAAGATATGTGAGCCGGTCGTTCACAAAGCAATGACAAACTACTGAACGTAAATCTTGCCAAGACATCAACAGTAGCTGAAAAATGCTTGTGTTGACTGCAATGTCCTGTAAATAGGAAATGCATGTAAAAAATGTAGAGGACAGTACAGGTTACATAAACTGCTAGTAATGTTAAATCACTCAACGAAATATTATAATTACAGAAAATACAGGAATATGTGAACAACATAAAGCATATAAACTATTATATGCCCCGCCAACTGGCGTAGACGATCATGTCTCTCCAGAGCCCTCGATCCTGGGAGTTCTAGATCAGTTCTGCTGATGTCTCTCCATGTTGCCGTGCCAGTCTATCCGGGGTGTGCAAGACCGATATTGTAACTTCACATCGGCGACGAGGCATGTAAGGATGCAACCAGGTCATCATTCCCCACAGGCCGGACTGGCTGGGGTCAGGCTTCATCGTCATCATCATCATGTGACATGTCAACTAGCTTATGCGTTCAAATCTCTCCACAGATCTCAGTCCTTGGTGGTCTGAAATAATTCCAGTCATAAAATACCTCCATGCCACCGTTTCAATCCATCCAGCATAATTTCTCTTGGTATGCCTCTGAATCTTCTCCACTCCCCCCCCCCCCTCCCCCAATAGACACGATGTTTTAAATACCTCTCTTTTCAGTTTATGAACGCTGTTTATTTCTTTCTTATAGTTGTTCATAATGATCTACTTTCATTAGCCTCTTTAAGACAATAATTGTTGGTTACTTTGACAGTCTAAGGTAATCGCTACATTCGTCTCAGGAACCACATCTCGGCTGATTCCAAGATGTTCATAATTTGATCATACACGTTCGATGTTCACTATCATGCAAGAAATAAGTAAATATACAATCCTCTCGCTCTTTCTCCCCTGGTCTCTCTCTCTCTCTGTCTCTGTCTCTGTCTCTCTCTCTCTTCTCTCTACCACATGCACACACACACACACAAACACACACACACACACACACACACACACACACATATATATATATATATATATGGACAGATTGGTATAATGGTTAGGACGTTATGATGACATTGGTTAATTGGTTGGTTATTTCGTTGGTTAATCATGAGTCCTATATGGAAGACTGAGTCTGGACTCTTTAAGTCCGATGCACTGGCATTAAGGTCATCTGAGCTCATAAACAGACTTGAATATGTGGGAGTGAGGGTGTCGTAGAGACGTTTACCTCGACTCAGGACCAACATAAGATGTGCTGACAATGGTGCAATGGAGGAGAGAGACAGAAAAAGAGAGAGAGAGGGGGGGAGAGAGGGGGAGAAGGGAGAGAGGGGGAGTGGAGAGAGGGAGAGAGAGGAAGAGAGAATGAGAAAGGGAAAGTGAAATAGAGAGAAAAACTAGAAAGAGTGAGACAAAGGAGAGATGAGAGAGAGAATGAACGAACGAACGAACTAACGAAAATCTTTATTTTCAACGGGTTAAGAATTGGGCTCGCAGGCCCGTCTGACATTTTGCCCTTCTTCTCAATTTCCCCTCATACATTCTTTCATTCAACATCACTTATGAAGCTAATTTTGACAACAAAAGAACAATAGCATTATAAAGCATGAAAAATAATCCATAATAAATGACTCACTGAGGCCGTGTTTAACATGGGCATTATAAATACCTAAGGACGGTGTAATGTGCCATACATATCGGAATGCTTTTTGGCTAATTGTCGTTTGAGATAATTTACCATTATTATTGGCTTTTTTGTTTTTGTTTATGGGAGAATGTAGTCTGTACTCTGGTAGTGTTCAAACAGGTTGCGAATGTATGTATAATGATTGGTGGTGTCTGCCATGAAGCGAATGCTGTATAGGCTCATTGATGTATCTAGGGCTTAACATAATATGAATAATACTTGAATACCTTGTTTTATAGAAGACCAACACAGGTACTGGAATATAATTTCACGAAGACTTTCTTCTTGACAGTTACTTTTAATCCATCTGTGCTTTCGGATACACAACAGTTCGACAGGGAATATAATATACGTAACATCTGACATTCATACAGCTGCACACACAACGAGCGGCCTAACTAACAGTTAGCCATTGCTCACCAGACATGCTGCGTCCGAACAGGACGGCAGCCCAAGTCTAACTCCCTTAGTGACGTTTTTCCTGACGCTCCCCTAGTTTCCCTGTGCACACTATAATTGTACATTTCGGTGCATGTTTTAGGGAAGCTCCCTTCAGCCTTTCTCAGTCTGCTATATGTCAGTGACTGATATGTGGCAGTGTCTTTGATTTCTTGTGGAAGATTGTTCCACAACTGAGCGGCAGAGGTATGCTAAGCTTGATTTATATAATTCTATCCTAGGTGTAGATACATGAAGTATATTTATTCCTTCGCGTTGTCTTGCGTTATATTTAAACAATGGCCAATGGTAACTTGGAGCATATTGAAATAGGATTTTGTGAATTAGTCTGGCCTCATTAAAAAGTAGTCTTTTGTGGAGTGGCAGTAACCGAAGACGTTTATGTAGGTTAGAATTGTCCGTAAGCTTTTCACTATTAATTAAACACACTGCCCTTTTCTGGAGTGAATATAGGCGTTTTGTTATTGATTTGGAGCATCCATCCCAGATTGTGGAGCAATAATCAATATGTGTTTGTATATGGGAAGTATAGAATACCTTTCTTGTGTTTTCGTCAAGGAAATTTTTAATTTTGGCAAGTTGGTGTACTTGTTTGACTATTTGTTTAACGAGAGCATGAACATGTGAATTAAAGGTTACATTTTGATCTATGATAAGACCCAATGCCTTGTGCTCGGTTAAACTTTCTATATGCATGCTACCAATGTGCAGCTGTAGAGTTCTCCGCGAGTTTAGCGTGTGAAGTCTTTGCCTGGTTCCTATTAACATAGAATTTGTTTTAGAAATGTTAATTTGCATGCGGTTTTCATGACTCCAGTTAACTACAAAATGTATTTACTGTTGCAAGGATAATTCTAGCACATTACGATCAATAGCGTTTGTATATACTGTGCAGTCGTCTGCAAATAGATCGCAGGACGACGACAGATATAAGGGAAGATCATTTATATAAATGGCAAATAACAGAGGGCCAAGAATAGACCACTGAGATACTCCAATATTAATGGTAATGGCTTGAGATAAAGATTTATTGTGTGATACTACTTGTTTTCTGTCTAATAAAAATAATTTTATTAATGCCACTATGCTACAGCTTACTTTCGTTGTTTCTAGTTTTTAATTAGAATATTATGGTCTATCATATCGAATGCTTTTCTAAAGTCTATAAACACCGCTCCACATAGAGTATTGTTGTTAACATTTTGATGCCAGTTTTCTATCATATTTGTAAGAGCCGTATGACAAGAATATTTTGGCCGAAATCCTGACTGACTGTCAACTATTAGTTTGTGGCGAACTAAGTGCTCTATTGTTGTTTTGTGGATGTGCTTTTCTAGCGGTTTGGATAGTGAGGATAATATGGAAATTGGCCTATAATTACTCATGAGACGATCGTCTAGAGAACCAGCTTTTAAGTGAGGATAAACTTCAGAGAGTTTTAAAGGCTGATGGGAAGTGACCTTTGGTGAGATATTATAAGTTAGTGACTCGCAGATCGCCGGTGCAGCATGGTGAAGGATCCGATTAATGATTCAACCTAGTCCTGATGAGTTATTGTTTGTTAGGTTACTGAGATGCGTAAGTACTTCAGTGGTCGTCATTAGCGGTATGTTGGAGGTAATGTCTCCATAGCATTTTTTATTTTTTTTACAGAATGTTGATAATAAAGATATGTCATGAGGCGCATCTGGTATTGCAGCCTTCAGTTGGTTTATGTCGGACTGAAAGAATCTACTGAATTGATCACATGTAACCTGATTTGATGGTAATGATTGTGATGATTTGTGTTTGTTTGTCAAGGTATTAATTGCTTTCCATATATCTTTAGTGTTGGTTTTATCTATTATTAAGTTCTTAAAATAGATTTTCTTTTCCTATCGAATAACATATTGAACTTTGTTTCTCAGACTACGGTACATAGTTAGATCTCTATTTTTATGTGCCCTGTCCCGGTCTCTCATAAGTTCAGCTACCTCCTGTGTGAACCACGCGGGTTTAGTGTGATGTTTAACAGAACTTCCTTAAATGGAACATGCTTATCAAATATACTTAGAAAGGTCTTCAGCCAGTGGCCCAGAGCATCGTCTGGGTCAGAAAGCTGGTAAACACAGTCCAGAGATGAGTTGAGCAATTCTTGTAAAATGACGTCTTGATTGAAATTTTTCTAATTTCTATATTTTATACTTATATGTTTGTGTTTTGGAGTTTTGGTACCTCTTTTCGACCACGTGCAACATACTTGGTAGTGATAGCTCATTGCATTAATAAGTACAGTACATTCTGTGATGTTGTCAGCACACGGTTTATACATATGATCTATAAGTGTTGCAGATGATTTTATTATTCCAGTGCTTGTTTGACTAACTGTTGGAAGTAATATAACTCTATTATGATTTTCCCTGGTTTGTTTGATTTGTTAGTGTCTATGTTGAAGTCACCTAGCCGTATTATTTCTCTCGCATTACTAAAGACTACATCCATCACAGTGGTGAATTTCTCATACCAGATATTTCCTGCACTGGGGTTTCGATAAAGATAGCCAACTACTAGGGGTGTGCGATTTTGAAGTTTAACCTCAAGAAATACACACACAATCTCGCAGGTTTCAAAATGTAGCCTGCGGTGGGCGATAAGCGAGTTAGAAATATAACCTGCAATACCTGTCTCTTGTTTCTGATAGGGATCTCTTCTAATGGTTTTACAACATCTGACAGCGATGTCATTATCTGAGATGTTACCATTTAATCAACTTTCGCTAACGCCGAACATTGAAATTTTGATTAAGTATAAATGATAGATCTGGCAGCTTCCCTAATAGATGGCAGGTGTTTAAATGCCCGATTCTGAGCCCATTATTACTGATCCAGTGCTCGTACTTATTAGACATTTCAACAATTCGTAATCATAAGTTTACAAAATAAATAATAAAAAAATAAAAAAACAGCACACACAAAGTGAATACAAGTTATGTCCCTTATTACAATACACACTCTAAATTACAGAGAAACAGTAATATCTCTGTCAATATATAAACATACGTACTCAGATCAGTAAGGCAGAGCAGTGAAGACTCCCTCACTCACAGTAAAAACACAATTAAAAGTATTATAAAAGATATACAGCTAAGTACTATCAATTAATATAAAGTCAAAACAAGTCAATGTTTGTAGCAACATATAACCTAATACGTTACTAGATCAAGTAGTACCCAAATATGCAGATAAACGTTTTAGGAGAGGCTCTTTCTTGTACCGAGTTCCCGTGTAGCTTTGTGCTAAGTTGCTAGCAAATACCAGGGTGTGTTGGTTGTTGGTACAGCGATATTATAAGTGCTTGACGAAGTGTAGCTGGACTATAACGTGTTATGTGCAATCATTCTGGGTTACAATAAAGTGGGTACTGTTGATGTCTCATGGGTATGTAATGACTACCAACTACAGTCTCTGGTTGGTGGCTAACAGGAGGTTGTAGTGGCACGTCGTTGTTGCTGAGAAGTGGTTCCTTTCTGGGGAGAATAGGAAACATATCTTCATACTTATTACTCTCCTGTGTGAAAGACGACGTATTGTACGGACTGTGTGTGGTGGAAGTGTCCCGTATGGCTTGGATTTCAGGTGCAGTGATTATGGGTGGTCTGCGCACTTCCGGCCTATTGGTGCTTGATTGGGAGTATGTCGTCTGGTTTGAGTTTCAGGTGGAGTAGCTAAAAGTGTCCGACGCGATCCTGTATTGGATGTATGGTGTGTCCGTTCTGGATATTTGATATTTTTGGCGAGCAAGCTGGTCCCCAATGTAGACAAATGTAATTGATCCTTATAAAGACTCTTTTTTGGTGCACCAGCCTGTGAAGTGAATGATGGTGTGTTGTTGATGAACTGTATCTTGTTTTGAGAACAGAACTTCTGCAAAATGTTGTTAATTATGTCAGCTAGACGGCGCTGGAGTCCATAACTCGGTGATATGATGGAGGAGAAGAAAATGGACGAGTTAGGAAAAGTGTGGCGCAATCTGTTCAAGAGTGCCAGCAGTTGAGACCCTGTGATTTGTTGGTTGTTCATGATGTCATTAATACCAATATGTACGCTTGCCTTTTTAACGTTATGATTTACAGCCAACCTGCTAATCTTGTCTGTTAGCCGGTAAACACCAGCCCCAGGCAGCGGGATTACGGAAACAATATCTTTATCTGAAGTGGCCATCCGGTCGCTGTATAAAACTTTCATTAAAGAATCGCCTAGTATAATGTGTGTACAGTCAGGTCGTGCTGTCTGTACATGTTGATTGTCAGCACGCCTCGCCCGTTGTTTCATCCATTTCCGATTATCAGCAGTCTTTATGTCTCCATGTGGTTCTCCCGATGTATCTTGTAGGCATGTCTTGCCCGTTGGCTGCATGTTAAAGCACTGTACGTTTTCTGGTGATTTTTCTTGAAGCACTTCGAACCTATTGCTTATTTTGACGTCAATGGGGGTAGACTGCTTGTTGTTGTTTATCGGCCTCTGCGCATTGAGGTGTTTGTTGTTGTTTATCTTCCTCTGCGCGTTGAGGTGTTTTCATAGTAGTTGTCTGTTCTGGACAGGACTGAGCTTCCCCAAGATTCCCAATGATGAAGCGGTTGCTTGGGAATTACATGCTTCTTTGGTTTGGTCGGTAGATGACACATTCTGTAGGGTTTGAACTGTTTTTATCATCAGCAAATGTTCATCTCGCAGGAGCGCGACTACTGTAAAGACGAGAAATAATGAGATATGGGGAGAAAAAGGGGGTGGGGGCGTGAGATAGAGAAGAGTGGGTGGGTTAGCGTAAGAGAAGAGAGAGAGAGAGAGAGAGAGAGAGAGAGAGAGAGAGAGAGAGAGAGAGAGAGAGAGGAACGAGAATGAGATAGAGAGAGATGACAGTGAGTGAGACAGAGATAGTTGAGCGCGGTCGGACGATTTTTCGATACCTGGACTCTCTGCTCGCTACGGGAGACAAAGCCTGATCACATAATCCTCCATGCAATAAAGCTTACAAATAGTGACGGTCTTAACATATCACAGACCAAAGGCAGGTCTCTGATTCGGCGCGTTTTTTTAAAAAATTTTGTTCAATACCAGTATATGATCTCCGAAGGACTATGTTGCAGATATATCGTTCCGCTCTGCTAGCGAGATCTGCATGACTCTTGCTGGAACTTGTGCAGAGGTGCATGTAAGGATTTAACCAAGCCATGATATAGCGCAACACAGACATATTAGGGTCGTTCATTTGAAACACCGTTCCAATGGCTTTATTACAAAAGCATGAAGGAAACATTAACAGGTGTGGTAGAATTAAACAAAGCATTCATTGTGAATGAATTGTGCACCATGGGTTGGTCAGAAGAAGTCACCGTAGGCATACAGGCAAGCATACCACTGCTTAGGTAGGCGGCGAATGCCGTCCGCAAAAAAAAAAATGGACTGTGGTTGCCCACTGAACCAAGTATTTACCGCGTTCATTACGTCTGCATCTGTGTAAAATCGTTGCCCCTTGAGAGATTTCTTTAGAGGCCCGAACAAATGAAAATCACATGTTGACAAATCAGGATTATAGGCTGGATGTTGCAGAATTTTCCACTTCTTCCTTGCTAATGCTTCCTGCACAATCTTTGCGACATGCGGACGAGCATTGTCGTGCAACAAAATCACACCGCGAAAAAGCATGCCGGGTCGTTTATTCTTGATGGCTTGTTGCAGCTTATCTAGTGGTTGCAAGTAGTGGGTAGAGTTGATTTTGACACCAGGTTCTTTAAAGTCGGCCAACAATAGCCCTTCATGGTAAAAAATAACTGCCAACAGCATAATCTTACCAAAGGAAACCTGTAACTTGAATTTTTTGACTTTTGGTGATCCAGCATGCTTCAAATGCATGCTCTCTCTTTTGCTGCGCGGCTCAAAGTGGTGATACTATTATTCATCGCCTGCCACTATGCGGAAGAGAAATGCATCACTTTCCACTCTGTAACGCAGCAAGTGGTTCAAACACCATCCCATGCGTTCCCTCTTTTTGGTGAACATCAGTAACACCCACTGTGAACACACCTTTGGATATTGTAGTTTCTTACGAACGACCTTTTGAATTGACCCAATTGACACATCAAATTCTTTCGCTAGCGAACGTACGCTTCGACAATAGTTCATCTATACTGCTGCATCAATTTTGGCGATGGTTTTTTTTTTTCTGTCCCAACAATATGCGCTTGAGCCGGCTGTCGAAGATCTGTCGTGAACTGACGTCCTTTCCGAAACATTCGTGCCCAGTCTGTCACTATTGTCTTCGACACTCGTTTGTTATCGTACGCTGCCTGCATTTTTCGACGAATGTCCACTGGTCGACATCCTTCAAATGAAAGAAACTGAATCACCGCTCTTTGAGCTTCTTTGGACGGATTTGGAATCAACTCGGCCATTTTCTCAACGGTCAGAAACAGAACCTATGCATCATGGGACGATAAGCACGTGTTCTTTTATTCATTGGTCAGTACTTATCACATGACTATGACATGATCGTGTTCAACGTACGCAATTACGCGCGGTGCGGCAGGAACGGATTTCAAATGAACGCCTTTTATACATACTGACAGGAATTGGGCCCAGGTAAGTCACGTGTCCTCCACAGATTGAGATTTTCCTTTGCCAACAGATTCCACCGCAATGCCTACAGAACTCTAGCCTGTTGTGTTCTGGACACTTTGACCTGCTCTATTCATTTGTCCTTGTCTTGAATGCGACCCTAGGAAATTAATATGTTCCGATTTTCCAAGCCAGAGGTAACCGAGTTCCGGAAATGGCAAATTATAGCTCGACAGTCTGACTGCCCAGCACATTCACATGAAACATCTTGCATGTAGACACATTTGCAGTTTGTTCTATAGGATACAATTCCTTTCAGCCAGTTTAGAGGGTAATTCATTTGAAAGCAATGAGCTGAGGTAACTTTCTTTTTTTTGTTGTTAAGCAATCAAGAAATCGCCAACAGTTCTGTTGGGTGTCTGTGGCAAGTGCGATAATTGAATACATGATTGATAACGGAAGTAAAGTCACACAGACACACACATACAGAGAGAGAGAGAGAGAGAGAGAGAGAGAGAGAGAGAGAGAGAGAGAGAGAGAGAGAGAAAGAGAGAGAAGAGGAGAGATAGACAGAGAGACAAAGACAAAGAGAAAGGTGAGAGATAGGAAGGGAAGGAGAAAGAAATATTTCGAGAAAGGAGAAAGCACGAAGAGAGAAGGAGAGTAAGTGAATAGATAAGAGAAACGGTAATTTCTAATCTGAGTTGATTATGAGAATCATGTTTCAAGGGAATACGGATGAGCAAGGAAACATCGATGTGCACAGATATCATAAGCGGAGAGAGAACTAACATAAGAGCTAACAAGCGAACTTGATTTCCAAATGATTAACAATTGGGCACGCAGGCCGTCTAATAATCTGCTGATGAATACCTTATTAGGTGGATTTTTAACAACAAAAACAACAACAACAACAATAAAAACAACAATTACTTGCATAACTTTTACAGGACGTCGCAGACAGGCCCAGCATGTTTTGGCTGTTCGTAATTTATTGACAAATTTACATCCAGTAGTTTGCCATTGCTTTCTGAACAACAATAGCATTGTATAGAAACCAGCTTAAGGTCGTCTGCTTCTAAATGTCCCGCAGCTGTGTTTCGAGCGTGATATACAGGATTACGAATTGCGTTTGTAACCCCTTCGCCACAGAGCGGCTACAACAACAACAACAACAACAACAACAACAACAACAACAACAACGTCAAAACTTTATGCATTATCAAAGCACAAGAAATGTGAACAAATCATTCCTATATAACTATATAACACTAATTAAAATCAAGTCCCCTAACAACAACGGCTGCGGACATGTAACATGCTAGGTTAATCACATTTATCAGGTTGAGTGCCTTGAGAAATACGAGGTCAGTCTTTCTCTCACCGAGCGAACGACGAGTACAGTAATGAAATCCACGGCCGAAAGCGCTCACCACATTATCAGTACAACGTCCTAGCCATTATATCTTGAACAGGTGTCAGAGATTGTGAGTAAGTGAATAACAGTCCTTTTGACACGCACACGACGCTTTGGCCATTATCTAAACGCATAATGTTATAGACCAAATGGCATACAGTGGGTGCTGTGGTAGGTATCACAGTGAGTGCTGTGGTCGGTATGACAGTGGGTGCTGTGGTAGGTATCACAGTGGGTGCTGTGGTAGGTATCACGGTGGGTGCTGTGGTCGGTATGATAGTGGGTGCTGTGGTCGGTATGACAGTGGGTGCTGTGGTCGGTATCACAGTGGGTGCTGTGGTAGGTATCACGGTGGGTGCTGTGGTCGGTAATACAGTGGGTGCTGTGGTAGGTATGACAGTGGGTGCTGTGGTCGGTAATACAGTGGGTGCTGTGGTCGGTAATACAGTGGGTGCTGTGGTAGGTATGACAGTGGGTGCTGTGGTCAGTAATACAGTGGGTGCTGTGGTAGGTATGACAGTGGGTGCTGTGGTAGGTATCACAGTGGGTGCTGCGGTAGGTATCACGGTGGGTGCTGTGCTCGGTATCACACAGTTCGCCTTTAGTACCTAATATATTTCTTGGTACACATTTTCCGTTGGGTCGACCTGGGAGCTCTGGCCAATTTTAAACATTTCAGTCCGCCCTGATAGAAATCGAACTGATGACCACTAGTACGGAAGGGAAGCTTCTAGTCGCACGCAACCTCGGCTTGAGACCTGGGATTATTGTATTGATATAAAGACGGTTCATCCCTTTGCTTAACCGTGTTTGCCGGTCTGTCATCAAATTAATCTGGCTGTCCTGCCTGTGATTAAACACGTGATATCTTATGAAATGGTTCATAATTATTAAGATGAAACATATCTGTCCCAGCGTAAGCCCTTTTTATATATTGGATTTCAAGACGTCAAAGTGTAATCTTGTGAAATATTTCAAAATATAGTTTATTTCACAATGTGTCTGGTCTATTAACTATGAAACTTTAATTTCTTAAGATATATATATATATATATATATATATATATATATATACACACACACATATGTGTGCGTGTGTAATTCATGAAAAATGTTTCAGTAAATACATCTTGTAAATTAGTGTGCATCATTTATATACGAACCTTCTGGCCATTAATGGAAAAAGAGCTTTGTCTTTTTTGTTGTGGATTTGTCTTTAGCCAAAGCTGAAAATGGCATCCTGTATTGTGTTTACTTTTCATATCCAGCTAATAAAATTGCAAACAACAATAGGATCATAATGTTTACAAATTCATGAAAGTAATGCACGTTATTGTTAGAATCTAACGTCGTGCAAAATCAACGCATTTGTTTAGGAATATGTTTGGGTTTTCAATCACAAATAATAAAAATTCAAACATCGTCTATCCTACGTTTCCATGAAATTGCAAAACTGTTCTTCATCTACACAAATCGTCACAGAACGTTCATTATTATACACTGTAGTGTTGAAACGAAGTTGTAAGATTGATCATTTATAGATGTGGCGTATGTGATGTTATGGAGTCGTCACACTTTCTAATCTGATCATTTATAGATGTGGCGTCTGTGATGTTGTGAGGTCGTCACACTTTCTCATCTGGATTAACCAAGGAATAGGTAGCCAGTTTATTCCTTTAAGTTGTGTGTGTGTGTGTGTGTGTGTGTTTGTGTGTGTGTGTGTGTGTGTGTGTGTGTGTGCCTTCGTTCGCTTTGAACTCACGTGTAGTCCATACTTGTGCTTCTTCTAGCATACTGGACCACTCCTCCCCCCCCCCCCTCCTTCCTTTTGCCGTGTCCCCACTTTGCCGAGGTAGAGGGATTATAGTGTTCAAATGACCCCAAGAGCTATGCCGACGGTAGTGTCTCCCATGTCGGGCAGTTCATGGAATAGAAACCAGATGGAGAGAAACACACATACCTGCTTCCTTGTAGTTAGACTGGGGACAGTCAAAGGCTAGGGAGAGTAACAAAAACAAAATGCTTGCCGAAATCGGATGTACTGAGCCACAGGCTTGGCAACATAATGCAGCGTAGCCCTATCTACGATGTCATAGATTAAAATTAATCAGTAAGGTGCTAACCCCGTGAAGTTCCATCAGGCGGTGATAGCTCTGGACCCCCTCCCTCGAGGGTGCCAAGTGCTACTGGTGGTCATATTCCCCTGTGCTGTGGAGTCAAGGCACAGCGAGATAGGGGTTAAAGCACTGACCAAACACCCCGACACACTCAACATACTACAGTGGAATGCCGAAGGAGTATTTAACAAGAAAGTCCCCCTAAAATCATTTTTATAAAGATAGAATAGATGTGGCATGCATTCAAGAGACACACCTTAACGCCCATCACAGATTCTTAACCAGAGGATATCAGGCCACATATTTCGACAGCCAAGGACACAAAGGAGGAGTTCTAATAAATACACGAAATACAATATAACTGTGCTCTCTGATAACCAAATGGAAATTATAGGTGTTGATATAACGAAAACGGATGTGAAAATAAGATTTTACAACCTATATAACCCATCAGATAAAGACCTAACACTCTCAAGCATGAAAATAACTGACACAAAATGCATTATTGTCGGAAACTTTAATAGCCGTTGAGAAAGATGGGGATACCCAGATACTGACAACAGAGAAGATGAAGTGGAGAACTGGGAAATAGGCTTTAGTCTCCAATAGTCATTAAAGCTAGAAGATGGTTTACCACTTCTACCCCAGACATAGCTTTCTGCACAGGAGACTGTCACTGTCAACTGTCATTTACTGCCAATATAGTACCTTGCGGTGTATGGTAGAGGGGTCTTTGAGCCTGAGGAATTAAGGCCGCCTGGCTAGCGCAGTCGCAACAAACTGTGCAGGTTAGGACTTGCACAGGAGACATCCTTCACAAAATCGATCGCCATCTGCTTGATCAATTAGCAGGTAGTGACCACAGACCAATCAAGTTTGTAATGAATATGGAGTATGTTCCACAGGAGCAAAAGCCTTTGCCCCGCTGGAATTACAAACGAACTGATTGGGATAGATTTGGCATACTAACAGACAAATGCTGTGGGGGGAAAAAACACGACCAAAGCAACATGAAACAAATGTTGGGAAGTCTAAACAAAGCAATAGGAGCGATGAAAAATTACACACCATACTGGACTGAAGAACTACACATTTTGGAGTACAAAGTTGAAGATTCCGGGAAGACAGCAGAGAGAGAGAGAGAGAGAGAGAGAGAGAGAGAGAGAGAGAGAGAGAGAGAGAGAGAGAGAGAGAGAGAGAGAGAGAGAGAGAGAGAACAAACAACTGAAGCGAACATCTGTCTCAAAAACATCTCAGCAAATTATAAAAGAACACTACATTAAACAACAAGAGATTGTTGGAAAAGAGGACTGGGGAGACAAAGAGAAATGATGCTGGGTGGACTGAGATGGTGGCATGGAAGAATATCATCAGCAGAGTTGATCCAGAAAACAAAGACCGTGAACTGTGGAGAGATATGAACGCCTACGACAGCCGACCAGGCACTTGGTGATGATGATGATAATTTATTTGTGACTTTAACAATGCAGTTAAACCAAGAAGAGGATAAAAACTCCACCCCATTTACCATAATTAACATTTTACTATTTTATTACAAAGTAATCACTGAGTATATGCAGCTATTTGCGTCTTACACCAAGGAAGCGGTTTCTTTAAAAAAAATGTTGTGTCCGTTAACAGCTGGAAATACCGTGCAGTCTACACATATGTGAAAGGTTTCTGCCTGGCACGCATGCTAGAAATATCTCACAGATACCGGTTCAGCCCTGTTACAAAGTTGGTCAGTAGATTGTTCAAATGAAGCAACTCAATTTGGTCTGGTTGATTACCCAGGCAAGATAAACCGATATGAGACTGTGTTAGAAGACCGAACACATATGTCATTTCAGAGGACAACAGTTACTTTTACTGTAATGATATTTCACCATTTACTTATTCTTTCTTTTTCTCTTCTTCTTCTTCGTCTCCCCCCATCGTTAGTTTACTAAACAAGTGATATTTCAGCATATCGTCTCCTATGCGGAATCTGACGATCGGTGCTTGCTTCGGTGGAGTTGGTAATATGTATTATCTGTCTAGTGGCCTGGGTGCTCTGGTTCGGACCTGGTTCTATAATTGCTTCATGTTTATGTCGTGGCCTCAGTATACATTATGTCTATATCAGGCTGATTTGTCAGGTCTTACTGATATGACTGAGCTACCGTATGACAGTAGACGGTACTACCTGCTTCTGTTAGCGCCGAATGTTGGGCGACGATTACCAAACCCGACATCCCACATTGTGCCAACGGCTTCGGTCGGAGGAGCGCAGTTGGGAGGGTACAAGCCTTATCCTAGTGCGAGGAAATGCAACCTAAAGAATAAATGTCATGGCAGGGGAGACCAGGCCCTAAGCCTTGGTTGGCAACAGGTCTAAGATCGAAGCTCCGATAGGCGGAGAGTTAGAGCATTGCTTTGCTGATCCGGTAGCTTCTGCAGCTTGTCTTGTTCCAGGCGTATTGGTGTTACCTTTCCTCTGGAGTACACAAGACAGGCCGAGAGAAGGATCATGCTGCATGGGCAACACATGGTCTATAAATTCAGCCCAGGCTTTATGTTATAGGAGAAGTATAACTCCATTTTACGAACTATCGTCTGTCAAGACGGCAAGGTGCCAGTCAGAGTCATATCAGGCTAAGATAGCTTCCACCTTCTTTGCTGAACTGTCTGTCTTGTCATTTCCAGGTATGTTTCATTATTAAGTATAATCGGCTTTCAAATTAAATAAAAAAGGAGTTTTAAAGGCAAGACCTTCTTCTTCCTTGCACTGGGACTTATTCCATATGGCTCGGTCTCTTTCCGGAAGGAGGCCTGTTAATGAATTGTGTTCATATTTCACAGTTGTGGATTTATGGTTCCGTCGCCCTGTTACTGAGTGAGTGCGTGGCGCGACGACACTGTGAGCTGTGAGTTTCGTGTGAAGTGCTTTTGATTCTGCCTAAGTTATTTTTTTTTGGAAACGTGACTGCATGTTTGGAGCGATGGCAGGTGGCTATGTCCCAGAGTTGACCGGTTTTTGCCTTATGCAGAAATGCGTGGCTGCTGGGCTTCTGGTTGACTGCCACTGCCGTCGGTGATGAACTGTATTTTCGTGGACTGTGTGGGTGAACATCTAGGAAACATCCAGATAGGAAAATGACTGCCGATTCCATCAGAGATGAATTGGGTGTTTCGTGGGCGACTGGTGTGTTGACATTCTGGCGGCGGCATTATGCACAGTGTATCTGTGCGGGCTGTTGTTTGTCGAGACTCCTGTCTTTTCCACTTTTCACATTGGGCAGTGGGGAGCGTTTTGTGTGATATTCACTGGTACAGGAACGGAGCATAATGGGGACGACCCCTTGCTGTGAAGTTGGAACTGCGACTAACTAACTAAGTTGTGGATTCTTTTGAATCAACGACCTGACTAATGAAGACACCGAAATGTCCAGCTGGTCATGATTCAAAGGGAACTTGTTCCTTTAGCGCGGCGCTTTCGTCATTTGATGGCCGCAGAGTATTTGTAATAAACTAACGACAAGAAAGCCAAAATAATAATAATCATCTTAAGGCACCTTAAGATGGCAATATTCAACTGCGGATGTGTTTAGAGCTGTAACGTTCGCCTCTAACCTGGGCAAATCTGATTCATTCAAGGTGTCGACTGTGTGGGTTCTTACAACATGAACAGATTGATCATATATTCCCCCTTTCAAGCATGGGAGGCAATCGAATGTTTAATCTTCTCGGATAAAGGCGAAAAATTAGGTGGTGAGGTGGGCACTCCTCGCAAGTTAAACATCCATCGGCTGTTGCAATATGTCAAGAGTGAACTGAATTGTCTGCTGTCCTGGCTACATTAAACAATATGACAACCCACTCACAGTGTTTATAGCAAATGTCCCTATACTGTAAACCAGTTGTTCTTAACCATTTTTGGCCCATGCACCGCTTCACCATATGTTCAGAATGTCATTCACCTCCTTCCCTTTCGTATTTCCTGCCTTTAAATCTCCTGCATCCTGGCCAATATTCAGTATACGTAAAAATGGAAGCTAAATTTAATAACACACACTAGAACAAGTCCAGACGTAAACATAAAACGTGATTTGCGGGTACACTTATGTTATAAAACGAATTTAAGTCAGTCGAGAAGTACAGAACCGTAAAGTATGGAGGGAAAAACAATATCAAGCAATTGGTTCTGTATTAACACGATCTTGAAATAATCTTAATACCCCCTCCGCATTGGAATCACTTAACCCCCCCCCCCCTCTCCCCCTGGAGAGGGAGGGGGGATTTACCCACTGCTGTAAACTCATTCTCCTGGCATTGTGAGAGAAGGTAGGACTTTATGTATGTCAGCGATAGCCTTTGCTTTCCAGGGCGTTTTCTGGTACTCATGTTAAGCAGAGTCCACCTGCCAGATTTTGTCGTATTTCATGGAAACAAACAAACAAACAAACAAACAAACAAACAACAACAACAACAAACACCTAAAATAAAGACATTGTAGAAAAACTGGGAATGAAAAGAGAGTTGAAGAAATAAATAAAAAAGAAGCAAGTGGGATGTTTCGGCCACGTTAAAAGACATATAACTCTCTAATAAAAATCATACTGGAGGGTAAGGTCAAGAGCAAGCGATCAAGAGGTAGACAATGATACAAGTGGGAAGATAACATCAAGAGATGGGCGAACAGAAGTGTGACAGAATGCACAATCAAGGCGAATGTTGGAGATCCATTGCAGCCAACCTTTACTGTGGATACGGCCTCTGATTGGTTGAATGACCTGCCAGTACAGGTCAGTGAAAAATAAACCCTCGTCTGGAACGGGGTTTGAACATGTAACATCATGTCTGCAGGAAAACCTAATTTTGATTGTGGTCAACATTTCATGGACATAGGGAGTTATCTGGTGTATTCACTACCACATTGTTGGTGTTATAGACATGTGTGGAAGTGAATCTACATCTTTACCACAGGTGTGAATTCAGGAGGGTGATACATGTAGAGGCTAAAGATGTTAGAGAGAACATTGAAACGATTACTAATAAACTACAAACATAAGAGAGGCGCTGACACAATTACTGTTAAACTACAAACATAGAACACAACAAATATAATTACTAATCTTCTTCTTCAGCGTTCCGAGCCATTGAGGTTCTTTGCTGCAGATACAATCCGTCTCCATTCGTCTCTCTGGTTGACCTTCTCTTGCCAGTCGTTGATTCCAAGTGCTTGTAGGTCTGTATGTATATTATCTCTCCACCGTCTTCTTGGTCTACCTCGGGGTCTACGGTCATTTATTTCCTGAGTGTAAGCGAGTTTTGTTTCCCTATTATCTTCCATTCTTTCTATATGCCCCAGCCATTGTAGTCTATTAGCCTTCATGATACCAGTGATTAGCGGGGACTTAAACAGATCATAAATGTCTTTGTTACTTCTTCTTTTCCACTCTCCACTTTGTGTATCCCTAATGGGTCCAAAGATGCGTCTTAAAACTTTGTTTTCAAAGGTTTGTAACAACGCTTCGTCTCTTTTCGTTGTACTCCAGGTTTCAGAGCCATACAGCAAAACTGGTCTGATCAGTGTTTTGTATATTGTGATTTTGGTGTTACGAGACAATGCATTTGATTTTAGCAGATGTTGTAGTGCATAGTATATCTTATTTCCAGAATTGATTCTCGTTTGTATTTCTTCCCTTATGATGTTGGAGCAGTTGAAGATTGTACCCAGGTATTTGTATGTTTCTGTTCTTTTAATGGTGATATTATCTATTAGTATGTGGCCAGAGTTTTTAGCCATTCCTTCTCTTGAAATTACCATATATTCTGTCTTATCTTGGTTGATAACCAGCCCCATCTTTTGGGCTTTTTCCTTTAAGTTAGTCAATATTTCTAATGTCTTTTGTTCATTTTCCCCTATAATATCTATATCATCTGCATAACCAAGCAGCTTGGATGTTCCTCCAATATCACATTCCTCCTTTACCTTCCTTACAACTTTCTCTAGAGCCAGATTGGATAGTAGCGGCGATAGTGCATCACACTGTTTCAAGCCAGATGTTATTTGGAAAGGGTCTGATTTCATGCCTTTATATGTTACTATATTATAAGTATCTTCCATGCATAGTCTGGTCATGTTGATTAACTTCCTTGGTATTCCAAATTCCTGCATAGCATTCCATAGACTATTCCTATGGACACTATCATAAGCCTTTTTAAAATCGACAAAAATGTTATAGAGATCTCTTTTATATTCCCAATTTTCTCGGCTAATTGTCGTAAGATAAATATCTGATCTATTGTTGATCTGTTTTGTCTAAAACCCGCTTGGTAGTCACCTAATATGTCTTCTGAATATGGTTTTAATCTGTTTAGCAATACTGCGGATAGTATCTTATTGCTTGTGGACAGTAGTGATATTCCTCTATAATTTTCACATTGGAACTTGTCTCCTTTCTTAAAGATAGGTATCAATAATGACTCTTTCCAATCATGGGGTAATTCTTCCGTCCTCCAGATTTTTATTATTAGTTCGTATAGCTTTAGATGTAATGCATGGCCACCTGCCTTTATAAATTCTGCAGCAATTATATCAGCCCCAGTTGCCTTATTGTTTTTAAGTCGTGTGATTACATATAGGATTTCTTCAAATGCAGGTTCTTCAATTTGTGGTTCACACGTTAGAACCTCTTCCTGTAGGAAAGTGTTACTTGGAGCTTCACAATTTAGTAATTCAACAAAATATTCTTTCCATGTGTTGCACATTTCCTCATTGGTATTTATCATATTCCCATTTTTGTCTTTTAAACCATATGTGTTGTGTTGGTGCCCTCGTTTCATTGACTTCAGTTCTTTTAAAAACTTTCTGGATTCGTTTTTCTGGTGATTAATTTCCATATCTTTGATTATATTACTCATATATTCTCGATTCTGCTGTCGAACTATTTTTGTAGCCTCTTTACATTCATTTCTATATTGCTCTTCCTTGTCAATGTTGTTGATGTCATCTAACCATAACTGTCTGGCATTCTTTTTCCTAATGACTGCTTCTTCACATTTTTTATTGAGCATCTGTTCTTTCTATGCGTGGTCAATGTCACTTGTTTTCCCGGGAGGAATGTGGAATCAACAAGCACATCTTCAAACTTATTATCTGTTGGGATTATTGACTGACTTCTGTCTACACTCCTCCCTTCTGTCTTCCCTTCCATATATCTATTTCTTTCACTCTCTCTGTTATTCCCTCAACACATACTCCGACAACAGTTCCTTTCAACGATAAATAAAAGATTTATTAATAAAAACTATGTCTGGTGTATGTATGGACTGTGTATATGTAGTTGGTAGTGTCTACTAGTGTGAATGCAAGATAGGACGGTTGACTTCGTATGTGCCGTAGTTCTTCTCGCCTCTTCTGTCGGCCAAAACACAGGACAGCACACACAGAAATGGAGTGATCTCACCCTGAATGATCTCCTCCTGCTTGAGTCTGGACTTAATCCAATTCTTGAAGAAAACAACTGTTCAATGTCTTATCACCAGAAAATAATCCGATTTTGTAAGTCACTGAAATTCATATATTTCCTGTTTTGGAAGGAATTATAATCCACTTCTGAATACACACCGCCACTATCCAACATTGTCTAGAGTTACTATGAATGTTCTACCCCACGTCTATTGTTAATAGAGTTTAATGTTTCGGCACAGTGCAATTGCATGCAGTTTTAAGTATCCCTGCTTGCCACAGGTTAACGTCTTTTCCTTTTAAGGGTTTTAGTTGTATATTCGTTTGAGCATACAGTGTTCTGTATTTGACGTTAAGTTATCACTTCTTCATATTAAAACATGTCTATGTTCTTGTTGGGTCTAAGTATTTACTTTATTTGCTCAAGTGAATTAACCTTCATTTCTTCTCTGATTTCAATAGGAGATTGGACCCTGTGGAGAAGATAGGTAATCTGGTGATATGAGTCTGCTTCATAATAGTTTCTTATGTGAGAGTCCTTATCTAGCCATACTGAAAAGCCTCCGAAAAACATACGGACATACGATTTATGAGTGCACTACAGTTTACACGACTAGATAAACGAATGCAATTCCACACGTTAAGAACAAACACCTATATCCCTATGCTACTATTACACTAAAGTATTAATACCTTATATATGCACTTATCCTCCTGGAATCGAAATACACTAGCGAATAACACACTAATATCCCATGTTCTTTCAACCCTTAGGGACGTGTATTTCTTTCCCCACTCAGGAGCATATCTCATACACACACTAACTAGAAACCCCAGTTGCTACTATTTATAACAAGTGTCCCATCCTCCGTTGATTGTTTGATCTACAATCAAATTTGCCGTATCCTGCCCATCAAAAGGCGGTAAAATCACGTAGTGACTATTCGCTCGTTTCCTCCGTTGTTACGATGTGCCTCCGTTCCCCGTACGCGAAATACTTCAAAGCGTCCTCACTCGTCGATCGTTTTCTCCACGCGATCTGCCCGGGTCCTCGTGTCCGTACGATCCGATTATCAGTCAATGAACTCTGCTAACACCTGTATCATATTTTTATATTCGTAGGTCAAGGATCTTTTATTCGTCCTCATCTCAGAATGAAGTACACGATTGTTAACCCTCCTCCTTCATTGTATTTTGATATGTAAGTTATCAAGGAATCACTAAACTGCAGTTTTTTTCCGTGACATAGGCCCCCTCTTAAGAGAGTTGACCGCGTCGACTCTTCATCCCTGTAGTTTTGATTCCTATGATCCTCCAACTTATTCCTCTTCCTCTGGAGTTGGATTTCTAGATAAGAAATCCGATCCTAGATTCTCCTTACCATGGATCTTCCACTGTGAAGTTGTCCTGTTGCCTCAACAACGACCATCACATCCACCGTGCGTTGAGCTTCTGCGAAGTAGCTATTAACATCACGTGTTGATGATATGATTGGATCCTCACATGGATCAGCACCTCATCCAGTAGGCGACCTCATATGCACCCTACCATACTACTCATGACTGAAACTAGTGTTGGCTCATCGCTCCTGTGAGTTCAGTCGACCTCCTTTCCACTGGCGTAATCGATGGCTCATAATACAGACGGATCGTCCCATCCTTACTGTAACACTGTTTCCAGATTCTTTTGGTTTCCCCCGGCTTAGCCTCTAGGGAGGTTCCCCCTCGTCCTCGTTGGACCAAGTCGTCTTTCCCAAATCTCCTGGACTTTTGCTTCCAGGACCATCTTGGGCGATATTGTATCTGGTCAGCCAATCTTCGGTTGGAGTCCTGGGTATTCCGCGTCTTTCCCGACGTTACCCACCCCTTTTGAACTTGGTTACTGGGGAAAGTTTCCCTCTTGTCCTTTCCCTGACGTGTGATTTCCCTACTCCCTCCGCTGGGTAAATCTGACTTATCACGTACTGTCCCATTGGCTCTCCTATGTTGTACTGGCGATCTCTGGTCTTCGTCTGGACTGGTAACTTTTGTCCCAATGGCTGCCATCACCATAAAGTGCGAAGCTTTGCTCCCGGATCTCTCCTCATATTTCCTAATGAGATGTCTAGGGAGATTTTTCTGCTCTTCCCCGATCCGGATTTTGTAGATGTTCTTGGACACCACCTTTTCCACAGGATAAGGTCCTTTCCATCCTACTTGGAGTATATTGGTCTCTGCTGGACTCCACACTTCCACTTTGTCTTCCACCTTAAGAGCTAGTTTCCTCTTAGTCCACTTGTTGGGTGGTGCTTTCTGGCACTCTGAACAAGACTTAACCCACCGGCGTACATCACCGGTCATTCCTGGCCAGCAGTAATGGCCAGAAATTTGCTGCAAGGTCTCTCTGACACCCATATGTCGATTCTCGCCTATGATGTGTCCACTCTGAAGAATGTGAGGACGGTGGGTCTCTGGAACCACCCACTGCTCGTGCAAGTTATCTCCCCTCCCAGCTCTCCGATAGAGTAGTCGATTCTTCAGAAAGTACTGTCCCCGTTCTGGTGGCTCAGCACTTCTTTGCAGCTTCCTGTAGCAAAGACGCAACGTCGTGTCCTTCCTCTGGGCAGTATGCAATTCTCCTATCCCTGAGTTGTCGCATAGTGTCTCTGCCTCTTTTTTCCTTCCCTTGAGATCCACTGACTACTGTTCCCTTGTGGGCTGGCTGTTTGGGCCAAAAAGACATATTTCGTGCCAATGATCATGGGAAATAAGGAGTCAGATAATACAGCAGCTGGAATAATGCCCGTGACGTACCTGGATTTAATCTCCACCTTGGCGATTGGCAGCGTCATGGTAACAACACTCCTCATGGCCGGCTGTATTTCTATGGTCTCCCCTGTAAGTTGGTCTGGGCGTACCAAGCTGGTGTCTATCACAGCTTCCCCATCCAAACCTGTATCGTAGAGACAAGCTACCTGTTGGCCATTTACTTCAATCAGTTCAACCACAGGTGGTCTCTCTTGGTCCTGAGTGTCTTTCATCTCCTTGACCGCTTCCTTGCCTTCCTCTTTTGATTCCTCGAGGTAGGTTATGCAATTGGCGTCTTCTGCCTTGCATCTACAGTCCACAGTATTATGTGTTTTTGACCGGTAGTGTGTACACCATGTTCCCTTCCTAGGTTTTCGTGTGTCCTTTTTGTTCCTAGCTCATTCGCCAACCTCAGCCTTGTCTGTGATCACCGTCGTAGGAATCACTTTGCATGCTGCGAAGTAAGAACTTTTAGGTTTCGATCTGCAGTCCTTCGTGTTATGAGAGGGCACCTTGCAGAATGAACACCACTTCTCTGACCACTGTCATTTCGCTGACGAATTCGAGGTGCTCTGGTTTCCTTCCTTCACCTTCTCTGAACTCTCCATTGACTTCTTTATATAAGGTTCCACTTTTTCTCCTTCCCAGATGTTAGGTTTCTTTTTCTCTTGTTTCTCCTGACCTTGGGTTTGTGTACTTAGTTCTTTAGCTTCCCCATGGACTTCTATGAATCTTTCCGCCAGCTTATTCACAACATGCAGCCGTTCCGCCCCTTGTTCTCCTAAAAATGTTTTCAGTGGTTCCGACATTTGCTGTCGCATTTGATCGACCACCATCATTTCTTCCAGACTTTCATAATCCCTCTTGAATTCTGCCAAGTCCATCCATTTCTGGAGATAGGATTTCAGCCTCTGACTGTAGGCGGCGAATAGCTCTCCCGGCTCTCGTCTAGACGATCTAAACTTATTCCTATACTTTTGTGCTGTGATGTCAAAATGCTTCATGAAAGGGGCTTTTAATTCCTCGTAATTATTTTCCTGTCCTGGTGGTAAGCGTGTGTACACCTCGAATCCCGAACCTATTAATCCCTGGGATAATTTAAGCGCCCATCTGCCCCTATCCAGCCCCATAGCGACTGACATTGCTTCAAAGCGAGAAGCGTACTGATCAAAGCGTTCCTTAGACTGATCATAGACAGCTAAGGGAAACTTCATGGCATGGTACCCATGTCCAATCATGTGGGTTGCACCAGGTGAAGAAGAACTTCCTTCCACTCCATCTATTTCTCCCTTAGTTTGTGTCTTGAGTTCTAGCTCTTTCATGCGATATTCATGTTGTCTAATCTTTTCAGCCTCTTCCATTTCCAATTCTAGTCTCTTGGCGTCCTTTCGATCTTCCCTTTCTTCTTGACGAAATTCTCTCTCCCTTTCCTGTATGTAATCAGTTAGTTCCGAACCAGCTAAACCAATTGCCTCCCCGTTGGCCCTTAGTTCTGCTGTAGTTACTTTAGGAGTTGCCATAGTTAAGAATGTAAGTCAGCCGGCTGAGTAAAGACACCTTAAAGCAGTAAGAAGTACTCACTATAAACAGATAATCTACCCAGACCCAATATCATTTATCTATGTCTATCTAATATTATTATTCTACAACACCACACAGTACATCACAACCACTCTCTCATCCACAAGAGGAGATATAGGATAAAGACTTATGTAGACGTGTGACCGTGTGACTAGGTATGCAATGTGTCTTACTACCCACCTATCCACATTCACCCTGTCTGGAACTTTCTCACTGTAAAGTCACCAGCATTAATGAAATGTTTCTACCATAAATGTAATGGCACCATATATCCAATGGACGTCCTTCCATTAAAAGTCATCAATGTATACTTATATTTATTCCAATCAGTATGTCCCAACATGCAGGTACTCCGCTATGCCTGTGCCAATATGCAGGTACCCCTCTATGCATATGTCCTGTTATGCTTCCAGGTCATATGGGTATTATGTTCTATCCCGCTCGCTCCACCAATTATGTCACTTGTTTTCCCGGGAGGAATGTGGAATCAACAAGCACATCTTCAAACTTATTATCTGTTGGGATTATTGACTGACTTCTGTCTACACTCCTCCCTTCTGTCTTCCCTTCCATATATCTATTTCTTTTACTCTCTCTGTTATTCCCTCAACACATACTCCGACAACAGTTCCTTTCAACGATAAATAAAAGATTTATTAATAAAAACTATGTCTGGTGTATGTATGGACTGTGTATATGTAGTTGGTAATGTCTATTAGTGTGAATGCAAGATAGGACGGTTGACTTCGTATGTGCCGTAGTTCTTCTCGCCTCTTCTGTCGGCCAAAACACAGGACAGCACACACAGAAATGGAGTGATCTTACCCTGAATGATCTCCTCCTGCTTGAGTCTGGACTTAATCCAATTCTTGAAGAAAACAACTGTTCAATGTCTTATCACCAGAAAATAATCCGATTTTGTAAGTCACTGAAATTCATATATTTCCCGTTTTGGAAGGAATTATAATCCACTTCTGAATACACACCGCCACTATCCAACATTGTCTAGAGTTACTATGAATGATCTACCCCACGTCTATTGTTAATAGAGTTTAATGTTTCGACACAGTGCAATTGCATGCAGTTTTAAGTATCCCTGCTTGCCACAGGTTAACGTCTTTTCCTTTTAAGGGTTTTAGTTGTATATTCGTTTGAGCATACAGTGTTCTGTATTTGACGTTAAGTTATCACTTCTTCATATTAAAACATGTCTATGTTCTTGTTGGGTCTAAGTAGGTACTTTATTTGCTCAAGTGAATTAACCTTCATTTCTTCTCTGATTTCAATAGGAGATTGGACCCTGTGGAGAAGATAGGTAATCTGGTGATATGAGTCTGCTTCATAATATTTTCTTATGTGAGAGTCCTTATCTAGCCATACTGAAAAGCCTCCGAAAAACATACGGACATGCGATTTATGAGTGCACTACAGTTTACACGACTAGATAAACGAATGCAATTCCACAGGTTAAGAACAAACACCTATATCCCTATGCTACTATTACACTAAAGTACTAATACCTTATATATGCACTTATCCTCCTGGAATCGAAATACACTAGCGAATAACACACTAATATCCCATGTTCTTTCAACCCTTAGGGACGTGTATTTCTTTCCCCACTCAGGAGCATATCTCATTCAGCCCAGTTTGGAACACACACTAACTAGTTGCTACTATTTATAACAAGTGTCCCATCCTCCGTTGATTGTTTGATCTACAATCAAATTTGCCGTATCCTGCCCATCAAAAGGCGGTAAAATCACGTAGTGACTATTCGCTCGTTTCCTCCGTTGTTACGCTGTTCCTCCGTTCCCCGTACGCGAAATACTTCAAAGCGTCCTCACTCGTCGATCGTTTTCTCCACGCGATCTCCCCGGGTCCTCGTGTCCGTACGATCCGATTATCAGTCAATGAACTCTGCTAACACCTGTATCATATTTTTATATTCGTAGGTCAAGGATCTTTTATTCGTCCTCATCTCAGAATGAAGTACACGATTGTTAACCCTCCTCCTTCATTGTATTTTGATATGTAAGTTATCAAGGAATCACTAAACTGCAGTTGTTTCCGTGACAGTCAACACACCGAGATATTCTTCTGCGGTAGATTGAATTGTATTCTTGATGTTCAACCAAGTTTGGTCAACGCTTTCCTCCAAAGGCTTTCCTCCTTCAAAACAATAATTACTAATTAGCTACAAAAATAAAGAACAACTAAAACATACTCACAGAATGTATACAGTGTAAACATTACTGTGAGAATATGCGTGTGGTATATTTCAGCTTGGAGGATTCATCTCCTTGCTTCTGTTTATGTTGTGTGAATTCTCATGTAGGACGAGATGCAGCGAAATGTGTCAGGCAATAAATTGTGCAATGTTCGTTTTTCAAATTCACTTGGGGAAATTATTGTTTTAAATGCAGAAATCCTTTGCAGAACCTCGCTCCCACATATTTATACACACGCAAAGAAAAACATGTAAGGTGTTCATTTGAAGCCGCCTCGTAGAATTTCCTTCCCCTGGAACCCACACGGGAAGAGAAATAGAGCCAGACCTAAAACACACAGAGAAGAGTATTAGAGGCAGAGAGAAATAATATGGGAAGACATGGAAGGAACCGCTGAAGACAGCAAAGGGTATTAGAGACTGGTGTTAGTTGATTTCGGGACCTATGTAGCCTTGGCAGATACACAAGACACAGAAGAAATGAAAAACAGAATATGGCCACCTTTCTACGCGCCGTAAACAGTCGAACATCTTCTAGGGATTGAACCAGTAAACTTTCTGCTTGTGAGCTTGAGCGCTACCAGTGTTCCCCTTGAATAACGCAATCGATGTTGGAAATTTCCGGTGAGCACAAACAACAAACATATACTCTACGAGGATTTTCCGATACTTATTAATTCATTGATCTCTTGCGTTGTTGCCCGTAGGGCTTCTTGGGTAATCTTTCGTTTCTTGTGTTATATAAGCTCATTAGAAAGCACATAACCACTCATAATATTCGCGTCTCCCCTATTGCGAATAACCAGCACAGCGTTCGATCTCATGGGAAGCTTATCGTTAACGAAGATTATGATTTACATGGTTGACTCCCTTGTCGGAAGCGGCTACAATAGCCTCCCTTGTGTGAACCTCTTCCGCGGACCTTCCCTTCACAGAGTTGAACTCAAAGTGGCTTCATTTTGCGCCTGGTTGTCAGATCTTAATGCTCTTGTTAAAACAGTAAAAACTGCCTCTTGAATTAGGTCAGTGGTTCCCAAAAGCGTGGGTGTGAGGCCATAATGCTGGTCGAGCGTAGATGGTTGTTTTCTTCTTCTTGTTTCTCTACCTCTCCTCCTCCTCCTCCTTTTCTTTCTTCTTCTTCTTCTTTCTTCTTCTTCTTCTTCTTTTCTTCTTCTTCTTCTTCTTCTTCTTTTCTTCTTCTTCTTCTTCTTCTTCTTCTTCTTCTTCTTCTTCTTCTTCTCTTTCTTCTTCTTCTTTTCTTCTTCTTCTATTCTCCATTTTTCTTCCTATCTTCTTCTTCTCTTCTACGTCATCCTTGTTGCTTTTCTTCACTTCTGCTCCTTCTTCTTCTTCTCTTCTTCTTCTTCTTCTTCTTCTTCTTCTTCCTTCTTCTTCTTCTTCTTCTTCTTCTTCTTCTTCTTCTTCTTCTTCTTCTCTTCTTCTTCTTCTTCTTCTTTCTTCTTCTTCTTCTTCTTCTTCTTCTTCCTTCTTCTTCTTCTTCTTCTTCTTCTTCTTCTTCTTCTTCTTCTTTCTTCTTCTTCTTCTTCTTCTTCTTTCTTCTTCTTCTTCTCTTTCTTCTTCTTCTTCTCTTCTTCTTCTTCTTCTTCTTCTCTTCTTCTTCTCTCTTCTTCTTCTTCTTCTTCTTCTTCTTCTTCTCTTCTTCTCTTCTTCTTCTTCTTCTCTTCTTCTTCTTCTTCTCTTCTCTTCTTCTTCTTCTTCTTCTTCTTCTCTTCTTCTTCTTCTCTCTTTCTTCTTCTTCTTCTTCTTCTTCTTCTTCTTCTTCTTCTTCTTCTTCTTCTTTCTTCTTCTCTTCTTCTTCTTCTTCTTCTTCTCTTCTTCTTCTTCTTCTTCTTCTCCTCCCTTTTCTCTTCTTCTTCTTCTTTCTTCTTCTTCTTCTTCTTCTTCTTCTTCTTCTTCTTCTTCTTCTTCTTCTTCTTCTTCTTCTTCTTCTTCTTCTTCTTCTTCTTCTTCTTCTTCTTCTTCTTCTTCTTCTTCTTCTTCTTTCTTCTTCTTCTTCCGTATTCTCCATCTCCTCCTAATCCTTCTGACCTCTTACACGTCATCCTATGTTGCTGTTGAGCGTAAAGCGAAGCAGTGCTCCCAGGCGTCAGCTCTGACCTCTCCTGAAAATATCTCTTGCACATCTTGCGTCAAATCTAAATTCTAAAGTTCTCTGCCCTGTAATTATATTATTATATAACCGACTCATCTGACCTGATATATGGGAGAAAACTAGTGCTGTATGACTTGACGCTAACAGTGGACAGACAAACGTTGGACACCAACTCTCCCCGTTCGCTACGAGGGGGAAAAACTGACCACTATGTGCTCCATGCACCCAGAGTTACAAAAATGTGATGATCATAACGCTTCAATACTCACAGCTGGTTCCTGCGACAGGGCTTATTCGTTTTATTTTAAAAATTGATTTATATATTGACACGGTGCTTCTCTACTTGCTACCAAATATCGTAACCTAGCCTGACATATATTATTACATTCATAATTCGAATGAAACATTCCAAAAATTGTTTCAATTCTTCTTTTCTAGTTTCGTGTTAGTGTCAAAATTAAACATTGCTAACTTACAGTTTGTAGAAAGTCAATGCTCAGCAGTCTTTTTTTTTTTTTTTTTTGGTAGCAATTCACTATCATCATCATGTGTATTGGCATCTGGCCTTGACATGTATGTGTCTCTATAGATCTCGAACCTAGGTGTTCTGGATCAGTTGTATTGACGATATACCTGAATGCCGCAGTTAGTTCAACCAGCATAATTTATGTCCATTTGCCTGACCTTTTCTACTGCTCACCATTCAGTACATTTTCAATGCCTCTCTTCTCACTATGTAACCAAATAACACTTTTTGTCTCTTCCTTATAGTAGTTAGTTAGTTAGTTAGTCGCAGTTCCAACTTCACAGCAACGGGTCGTCCCCATTATGCTCCGTTCCTGTGCCAGTGAATATCACACAAAACGCTCCCCACTGCCCAATGTGAAAAGTGGAAAGGACAGGAGTCTCGACAAACAACAGCCCGCACAGATACACTGTGCATAATGCCGCCACCAGAATGTCAACACAATATTTTCCCACAAAACACCCAGTTCAATTATGATGGAATCGGCAGTCATTTTCCCATCTGGATGTTTCCTAGATGTTCACCCACAGTCCACGAAATACAGTTCATCGTCGATGGCAGTGGCAGTCAACCGAAGCCCAGCAGCCACGCATTTCTGCATAAGGCAAAAACCTTATAGTAATTGTATTGAAAATAAACCAAAAATACTGAAGTATTGGAAAGATCAGGTTGTCTGAAGGTTTGTTCCATGCTCAGACTTCGTAGATTTAGATGTATAATGAGTCACTAGGAGAATGACAATGGTAGAATACCGAATGACATCTTTATTTTTGGTGGATTACAGATGGACAAAAGATTTCAGGGTCGGCCTCTACTACTGTACAAAACTATGTGTAAGCGGGACATGATTGATACATGCATTGATATTGCAACTTGGGAGCAAGTCGCCGCTGATTGAGTTGCATGGAGGGTAACGATTAGGTATGAGATAAAGACAAAGGAGGACATGGTTGCAGAAACGTCACACATTGAGATTGTGAGATATCGGATGATGCGTATTTGTGGAAATGCCTATGTGCTAACATGCATTCATTGGGGACGAACATTTATCGCGTGAATTGGTCTGATCAATCACATTCGCACTAAACGCCAACCTATGTTGCCTTTGAATGTCAAGCAAAGTAGTGCTCCAACGTGTCAGCTCAGATGTCTCCAGGGAACATCTCTTGCACCTCTTCCGTCAAATCTACATTCTAAAGATGTCTGCCTGGCACTACCTTGTGATTATTTTATTACATGAACGACCATTCAATCAGATGCCACAGGAATACAAGAAACTGACACATATGCCATAGATGAACTAGAACCATACTGAAAGAAAAAGTCAGAGAAGTCGTAACATTAGCCCCGTTGAATAAATCACCGGGACAAGACGAAATACCAAAATGAACTAAATAAAGAAGCAAGAAAAGTATGAACAGAATGGCTACAGACTGTTTATCCGTGTTTAGCGTAGAACAATAGACACAACGAGACTGGGGAAGCGCCATAATTATTCCAATTTGGAAAATAAGGTAGTAAGAAAGACTGTACACACAACAGATGTATTTCCCTTCAGAGTCATACTGAAAAAATATTCTGCACAGTTCTAGAGAAAAGACTACGACCTACAATAGAAGCACAGCAAAGTGAAACACAACATAGATGTAGGAAAAACAATGGATGCACAGATGCTATATTTGCTCTTAGACAACGTATATAGAAAAATAAATCGAATTTAATGAAATACTCTACTTAGCTGTTGTCGACTAAGAAAAGGCATTTGATAGAGTCGATAGAAATAAGCTATGGGAAATCATTAAACAATATGGAGTAAGTGCACATCTAAGTGCACATCTAACAAGCTTAAGTAGGAGTTTATACAACAACAGTGAGTGTTCGGTAAGAACAAACTGAGGACACTCAGAACCCTTCATCATAAGATCCGGAGTAAGACAAGGTTTGTCCTGTACCCCCCCCCCCTCCCCACCGCCTGTTCACAACCTATTTAGACAATGTATGTAACGAAACCAACCAAACAGAGACCGTAACATCACCGTATAAAGGAAAGGACGCATAAAAAGACCCAAAGGCGAATTACATCATTAAAGAATTCCTATTTGCGGACGATCAAGCCCTAATAGCAAAATCAGAAGCAGATTTACAAGTCCACATAAATAGGTTATACGAAGTGTGTAAGGAACATAACATGAAAATTAGCATAAGTAAAACAGAGGTAATGACTATAACCAAAGAAAAAAAAAAGATAACAATTCACCTCAAAGAACACCCCTTGAGGCAAGCAAAGTGCTTCAAATATTTAGGAAGTATACTATCAATCAATCATGTGCCATGCCGGAAAGCGTGGGCGGTCATGACTCACCATTTCACTCGATCACCAAAGTTGTGGATCAGCTTAGTGTTCCTGTCTCGTCCATGTCATGTGGCCAAGCCATCCAGGTATTTTCCTCTCGGTCTTCCTCTTGGTCTGTTCCCCTCGATCTTACCAGTTGTCAATAAGCTCTGCAATCCATTTCTTCTCATAACATGTTCAAAAAATGTTGACTGTCTTCGTCTAATTTCTCTAATCAGTCTACGATTTTCATTTGTCTCCTGTAGTACTTGGTCATTGGTTTTTCTATCTGTCCATGGTACTCTTTGCATTTTCCTCAGAAACCACATTTCTGTAACCATCAAATGTGGTTCAGCTTGACTGCACATTGTCCAAGATTCACATCCATACAAAAGAGCAGGCTCTATGTACCCCCTCAATACTCTTTTTAGTATATTATCAACAAATGGAAAATCAGAAGATGACACTGAAAATAGATGCAATACTGTAAGGCAAACCGACTAATTGGAAAAAATGGGACCAATACTTAAGAACAGACACGTATCAATAGATACTAAAAAAGCACTCTACAATACAATCTTCCTACCAACTCTATGCTATCAAACAAGGACAATGACAGAAAAGATAGAAAAATTACAATAACGGAAATGAGATTCCTGAAAAGAATACTCAATGTATCAAGAAGAGAGAAAATTATAAATGTTTGCGCGCGCTCGCTTTGAACTCAAGCATAGTCCATACACACTACCTCTAGTAGTGCTGGACTGAATTCTGCATGTGGATTACCTTTCCATATTAATAATGACCCTCGCCTTCAGGCAAAATAACTCCGACTTCAGAGGTACCTGTAACTTACATCCCGAAGTCAAGGACGAGAGGTCAACATTTTAGTCCAGCTGTCCGGTGTAGGAATTGAACACCTTACCTTGGCATCAGTACATAGGATGTTTAAGAACATATGTTCATATCCATTCGGCCAAGCTGGCCTACAAAAAGTGGGATTATAGCATCGTTAGATTTCATTAGAAAACGTCAAGTTTAATAGCCCTTACTAGTATGAACGTTAACATACTTCAGTAGGTAATCTTCGTCATTAAAATGGTGCCATTACCAACGGAGACGTTACAAAAAAGTATAATAATGACGTGGAAATAATAAAACCTTCTATAGTGAAATTTTCAATTCTCGACAGACATGGTCGCCATCTGAAATTATAATAAGATATTTACATAAGAAAAAAAGTAAAACCCACATCTGCACAGTTCGCGGCGTCTGCACTAGCCAGGCGACCTTAATGCCTCAAGCTGAAGACCCTACCTGCTCTACAACGCAAGCTACAACAGGCAGTAATGACAGTACTGACAGTACAGTTGCTAACTTTCTTCCATCTCTTATCCCTCATTGGGACAGAGGCCCTCAACCAATTCTTGGCAAGCTGTTCTATCTTTTGCTGTCTCTACAAATTCCAAGAAGTCCTCCTCATATTAACTATCCATATCTCTAATCTGTTCATTTCTGCCACCACATGTGCTGTGTTTCCAATTTCATATGCCATTCTAACATTCCAGATTACCACAGTTGAAAGCAAGCAAGTCAGCGATCCATATTTCATATGGTTTCCTTCGCATCCCGCCTTTTGACGAATTTCCTCTCCGCTTGGATGGCTGAGCTATTCTAATTTAAACATACAAGTCACAATCAATAGATTGGTCGATTTATTGCCTAACAGATTTCGGCAAAGAATGAATCACGAAAATAAATAAATAAATAAATAAATAAATAAATAAAAACAACTATAAGTAGATTGTGAGCTTTACTAGAACATGACTACCATAGTCATTCTCATAGTGTGTCATATTCATCTAAGTCTACGAAGTCTGAGCATGGAACAAACCTTCAGACAACATGATCTTTCCAATACTTCAGTATTTTTGTTTATGTTCTATACAATTACTATAAAGAAGAGACAGAAAACATTCTTTGGCTACATGGTAAGAAGAGAGGCATTTAAAATGTACCGACTGATTAGCACTAGAAAATGTCAGGCAACTGTACATAAATTACGAGCGTAAGTTAATAAGTAAGTCACAAATGGCTGTAGAAAAATAACTTAATATGATAACAACTTGAAACTAGTTTATTTTTATACATACATTGTCCCTTTATTTCTCAACATAATTTCCACCAACATTGATGCACTTATCCCACCGTTTTATCAGTCCTCCCAAACCGGCTGCATAGAACTGCGTACTTTGATTTCATTTACCTGCCATCCCACAGAACTGTGTGACTTACTTATTGACCCACCGTCGTAACTTTTTCTACCCAACTATGCACCGCTTTACCGGAAAAACGTTTGTCAGCATAAACACTGAAAACACACCTTGGCGGGAGACATTTCGCGAATGACGCCGAAGTTGAATGTGAAGTGAAAACGTGGTTTAGAAAACAGAGCACGCAGTTCTATGCAGCCGGTTTGGGAGGACCGATAAAACGATGGGATAAGTGCATCAATGTTGGTGGAAATTATGTTGAGAAATAAAGGTACAATGTATGTATAAAAATAAACTGGTTTCAAGTTGTTACCATATTAGTTATTTTTCTGTAGCGTCAAGTCCTAAAGCACCTGTTTTCTCCCATATATCAGATCAGATGAGTTGGTTATATAACAAGATAATCACAGGGCAGTGAACTTTATAATTTAGATTTGACGAAAGATGTGCAACAGATATTCCCCGGAGACGTCAGAGCTAACGTCTGGGAGCACTGCTTCGCTTAACGCTCAACAGCAGCATAGGATGACGTTTACGAGGTACACAGAAGAAAGAAGGATTAGGAGGAGATGGAGAATATGTAGAAGGAAGAAGAAGAAGAAGAAGAAGAAGAAGAAGAAGAACAACAACAACAACAACAACAACAAGAACAACAAGAACAAGAACAAGAAAAGAGGAAGGGGATGAGGAGGAGGAGAGGTAGAGAAACAAGAAGAAGAAGAAGAAGAAGAAGAAGAAGAAGAAGAAGAAGAAGAAGAAGAAGAAGAAGAACAACAACAACAACAACAACAACAACAACACCAACAACAACAACAACAACAATAACAACAACAACGACAACAACAAGAGGGAAAAGAAAAAGAAAAGAAGAAGGGGATGAGGAGTAGGAGAGGTAGGAAACAAGAGGAAGAAAACAACCATCTACGCTCAACCAGCATTATGGCCTCACACCCACGCTTTTGGGAACCACTGACCTAATTCAAGAGGCAGTTTTTAATGTATTAACAAGAGCATTAAGATCTGACAACCAGGCGCAAAATGAAGCCAATTTGAGTTCAACTCTGTGAAGGGAAGGTCCACGGAAGAGGTTCACACAAGGGAGGCTATTGTAGCCGCTTCCGACAAGGGAGTCAACCATGTAAATCATAATCTTCGTTAACGATAAGCTTCCCATGAGATCTAACGGTGTGCTGTTTATACGCAATAGGGAAGACGCGAATATCGTGAGTGATTATGTGCTTTCTAATGAGCTTATATAACTCAAGAAACGAAAGATTACTCAAGAGGTCCAACGGGCATCAACGCAAGAGATCAATGAATTAATAAGTATAGGAAAATCCTCGTAGAGTATATGTTTGTTGTTTTGCTCACTGGAAATTTTCGACATAGATTGCGTTATTCTAGAGGAACACGCTGATAGCGCTCAAGCTCACAAGCAGAAAGTTTACTGGTTCAGTCACTAGTAGGTTTTCGAGTGTTACGGAGCGTAGAAATGTGGATTATTCTGTTTATCTCTTCTTCTGTTTCTTGTTTATCTGCCAAAGGTGCATAGGTCCCGAAACCAACTAACACCAGTCCCTAATACCCTTTGCTGCCTTCAGCGGTTCCTTCTATGTCCTTCCCATATTAATTATCTCGGCCTCTAATACTCTTCTCTGTGTGTTTTAGGTCTGGTTCATTTTTTCTTCTCTTGTGGGTTCCAGGGGAACGAAATTCTACGAGGGGGCTTCAAATGAAAACCTTACACGTGTTTCTTTGTGTGTGTGTGTGAATATGTGGGAGCGAGGTTCTGCAAAGGACACGCAACTGAATGAATGAATATATTCTGGAAAAGTAAAGAAAAATGTATCATTTTTCGATGTAGTCACCCCAGCGTTTAGTGCTTGTCCTCCAACGCCGATAAAGTGCTTGGATTCCTGCAGAAAAATCGACTCAAGTGTCACTACTCGGTGTGCCAGACCCGGTGGTGAACAGTCTGTTACAGAAGTCACGCCGTTGTGAAACTTCCTATTCCACCCATACACTTGCTGGTCTTACAGGCATGCATAACCATACTGGACATTCATTAGCTGATTAATTTCCATAGGTTTCATCCTTCACTTTTTTGATGCAAGTCAAAAATGGGGCGGCCGTCTTTAAACTGTCCTTAAGACGTCAAAGTGTTCGCCTGTATCGTGATGTCACGTGCTTAACTCTCTTGACATCCCATCCTTTACAACAATATTGACGGGTTACGAGACAATGACATGGTTATTCTAATTTCTATCATACATTTCAGGTTTTCATTTGAAGCCACCCTTATAGTTATATCATTAAAAGTTTTATCAAAGTGTGTCTTTTCCCGGGCACGCGTCTTTTTCTCACCCGTTGATTCATTGACGTCTGTTTAGTTCAACCGATAAACTCCTCAATGGTGATTCTGAGAATTCCATGCTAGCACTTCTATTCTGCCTCAAAGAGACTAATGAAATTAGAACAATGTATTCAACAATAAGAATGAGACAAACAGCTTTCTTTGGCCATGTGATGAGAAGTGAGGCATTGGAGGACTCGTGAAGTGTGGAAAGATCAAGGGGAGGAGAGGAAGAGGTAGACCAAGAGAAATGATGCTGAATGGACTGAGACAGTGTCATAGGGGAATAGCATCAGCATAGCTGATCCAGAACACCAAAGATCGAGATCTGTGGAGAGATATGGACGCCTACGACATTTGACAAAGCACTTGAGGATGTTTCTTTTAATGCATCAAGCAATGACTTTTTTAGCCTTTTAGTAATTGTAAACAATAATTTACCATAGTGAATCTGTACAACGAAGATTGCACAATTTATTGTCTGACACATTTCGCTGCATCTCGTCTGGTACCTACAAGAGAATTCATACAACATAAACCGAAGCAATGAGATGAATCCTCCAAGCTGAAATATTTTTTTTTCGCATATCCTTTACAGAACATCGCTGTCAAGAGCAGCATTTTACCGCTGTCGTTGATTACTTGGCAAGATTACGCTCAGTAGTTTGCCATTGCTTTCTGAGCGGTCGGCTCACTTATCCTATAACTCACAAACGCGACGAGAACCGCTACCAGTTCTCGCGCGCTGCGAGACACTGCGTGGATAAACGGGATTACGGAGAAAGTCGTTTAACCCCTCGGCCAGAGAGACCGGCAAGCTGACATATACCACACGCATATTCTCACAGTAATTTTTACACTGTATACATTCTGTGCGTGTGTGTGTGTGTGTGTGTGTGTGTGTGTGTGCCTGCGTGTGTGTGTGTATGTGTGTGTTTTAGTTGCTCTTTATTTTTGTAGCTAATTAGTTAGTTAGTTAGTTAGTTAGTTATCAGTTGGGGTATCTTCGTTGCACTCCGGACATGTCCATAGGTGCTCAGATCTGTGTTGGTTGACGAGGCGCTTTGTTTCCCCGATGTACCTCTCGCTATTATATTATATTAGTAATTATATTTGTAGTGTTCTATATTTGTAGTGTATTATATTAGTAATTGCGTCAGTGCCTCTCTATGTTTGTAGTTTATAAGTAATTGTTTCAATGCTCTCTCTAAAACCTGTAGCCTTTACATGTTTCACCCTCCTGAATTCACACCTGTGGTAAAGATGTAGATTCACTTCCACACATGTCTATAACATCATCTATGTGGTAGTAAATACACCAGGTAATGCCCAAGGTCCATGAAATATTGGCTACAATCAACATTAGGTTTTCCTGCAGACATGATGTTACATGTTCAAACCCCGTTCCAGACGAATATTTATTTTTCACTCCCCTGCGCTGGCAGGTCATTCAACCAATCAGAGGGCGACTGCACAGTGAAGATTCGCTGCAATGGATCTCCAAAATTCGCCTTGATTGTGCATTCTGTCACATTGTTGTTTGTCCATCTCTCGAAGTTATCTTCCCACTTGTATCGTTGACTATCTCTTGATCGCTTGCTCTCGACCCTACACTCCAGTAATTTTTATGAGAGTGTTGTGTCTTTTAACGTGGCCGAAATATGTCACTTGCTTCTTTTTGATTTATTTCTTCAACTCTCTTTTCATTCCGTTTCCCTATAATGTCTTGGGTAGGAAATCGAATGTTTAACCTTCTAGGATAATGAAGGATAAATGTCTGTATTCCCCCCCCCCCCCCATGAAATATGAAACAATCTGGCATGTGGACCCTGCTTAACATGAGTACTAGGAAACGCCCTGGAAAGTAAAAGCTACCGGTGACATACATGAAGTTCTACCTTCTCCCACAGTGCATCACACTAGGAGAATGAGTTTACAGTGTAGGGACATCTGCTATAAACAGTCTGTTTGTTGGTGCGTTGTTGCAATGTTTCATGTTGCCTCGACAGCAGGACATCCAGTTCACTCTTGCCAAATTGCAACAGCCCATGTATGTTTAGCGTGCGAGGAGTGCATACCGGAGCTCCTGGTTTTTCGCCATTATCCTAGAAGGTTAAACATTTGATTTCCTACCCAAGCTTGAAGGGGATCTATATATGATCAATCTTTTCCTGTTTTAAGAACCCGTACAATCCATACCTTGAATCGAATCAGATTTGCCCAGATTAGAAGCGAACGTTACAGCTCTAAACACATCCGCCGTTGAAGATTGCCATCTTAGGATGCCTTAAGATGATTATCATAATTTTGGCTTTCTTGTCGTTGGTTTATTACTAATATTCTGCGGCCATCAAATGACGAAAGCGCCTCGCTGAAGGTTCACGTGTCCTTTGAATCATGACCAGCTAGACATTTCGGTGTCTTCATTAGCCAGGTCGTTGATTCAAAAGAATCCACAACCATGGAATATGATCATAATTCATTAACAGGCCTCCTTGCGGAAATAGACCGAGCAATATGGGGATAAAGACCGGTGCTATGAAGTAGAAGATCTTGCCTTTTAAACTCCTTTTTAGTTAATGTGAACGCCGTTTATACTTCATAATGAAATATACCTGGAAATGACAAGACCGACAGATCGGCAAAGAAGGTGGAAGCTACCTCAGACTGATATAGACATAATGTATACTGAGACTACGAGATATACATGAAGTTTAATTTAGTTTAGTTTAGTTTAGTTTAGTTTAGTTTAGTTTAGTCGACGAATCAAGATCACGGCACACGGGTGTAACCCATAAGTGCCCCTTTGTATTCCTAATTCAAGCCTGAGTCAGGAGAAACTCAACTCAGTGCACGAACTCCGTAGCACCGGTGAGGATTCTGTAATACTTTGGGTAGATTGTTAACTCGAAATTTTGCCCGGGCAGCGCCATTAGACTACCCTTTTTCGATTCCCAACCGCCAAGGTATTTTTTACGTGCGCAACAATACACACGGGCGTCCGATCTCACTGCTCAGAAGACCCGGCCTTCACCGGGGCTTGAACCCGGGACCTCCAGCACTCGAGGGGGATATCATACATCGAGACCACGCAGTTCCCCCCACCCCATATAAGAAGCATATATACATGAAGCAATAATAGAACCAGGCCGGTCTCCCTGGCTGAGGAGTTAGCAGCTTTCTCCGTAACCCCGAATACTCTCGTGGTTGACGTGAGCGCACGAGAATTGGCAGCGGTTCGAGTCGCGCCAGTGACTTAGGAGAATTAGGAGCCGGTCTCTCAGAAAGTCGTGGCGTGCTGATGAGCGTAATCTAGCCTAGGAATCAACATACAGCAGAAAGATGCTGATGTTGACAAAAATATCCTGAAACAGGATGGAAACGCGGGAAAATTTAAAAAAAAAATAGAACCAGGTCCGAACCAGAGCACCCAGGACACTAGACAGATAATGTATATTACCAACTCCACCGAAGAGAACAAGCACCGATCGTCAGATTCCGCACAGGAGACGACATGCTGAAATATCACTTGTTTAGTAAACTAAACATAGGAGATACTGATAAATGCAGATGTGGGTCTGGTAAAATGACAGCTGAAAATGTATTGCAGGAATCATCAGCATAATGTACCACGCCATGTTGTCAAGCCATCCAGATATTTACTGCTCTGTCTTCCCTTTGATCTTTCCTCCTTAATCTTGCCAGTTGTCACCGAGATCTCTAGTTTATTTCTTATCATAACGAGCCCAAAAATGTGTGACTATTTCTAATTTCTCTAATCAGTTTACAGTGTTACGGGAGGTGGAGGGGAGGGGGAGGAGGAGGAGGAGACGAAGAAGAAGAAGAGAATAAGGAAGAATAAGTCAATGATAAAGCATCATTACAGTAAAAGTAACCGTTGTCCTCTTAAATAGCATATGTGTTCGGTCTTCTAACACAGACTCATATCGGCTTATCTTGCCTGGGTAATCAACCAGCCAAATTGAGTTGCTTCATTTGAGCAATCTACTGACCAACTTTGTAACAGGGCTGAACCGGTATCTGTGAGATATTTCTAGCATGCGTGCCAGGCAGAAACCTTTCACAAATGTGTAGACTGCACGGCATTTCCAGCTGTGAACGGACACTACATTTAAAAAAAAAGAAAGAGCTTCCGTAGTCTAAGACGCAAATAGTTGCGTATACTCAGTGGTTCTTTGTAATAAAATGGTAAACTGTTAATTATGTTAAATAGGGGAAGGGGTTTTTAAACTTTCTTCTTGGTTTAACTGCATTGTTAAAGTCACAAACAAATCATCATCATCAAGTGCCTGGCCAGGCTTTCATACCCCTCCACAGTTCTCGATCTTTGGTGTTCTGGATCAACTCTGCTGATGATATTCCTCCATGCCACCGTCTCTATCCATCCAGCATAAGTTCTCGTGGACTATCTCTGCCTATCTTCCCCTTGATCTTTCCAGTCGTCACGATGTTCTCATCACATGGCCAAAAACAACCTGTTTGTCTCATTTTTATTAACGTTACTGCCTTTATTTTAGTTCACTCAGTGGTCAATAGAGTTTACCTCCCACTGTTGTTTATCTGGACCAGGTGTGCTTTCCAGAAGCCGTCAATCACTGTATGGTCTTCATTGCCATCAACACCAGTAGTGGCAGATTCATGTAGCATGATAATGTGTGTGTTTATTATTAAACTCTTCTGTTCACATTCACCAATTAAACTAAACAACAAATTTTCCAAATTTATTTGTATCGGAAGTTAAATACGCTATTTATGATTGATTTTGTCATGCTGATCTCAAATATCATAATGAAATTCACCAATTGGCTTTTTTTAAAATGATGAATTTACATTATGCTAATACAAATAATGCATGCTTGTTTAATTCTGTGGGGTGATCAGTTCGTCTGTCTACTTTAGCATTATAAACATTGTGGCTACATACTCCATTAATTGATGTTTCAAAATAAAATTATAGAAAAACTAAAAACATTATTTAAAATTCACACATAATGTTTAAAAAGGCACATATGGCAAGATTCAGTTCACCTGTGGGTGGTTTAGTGTGGTTTAGTGGATGTAGTTAGTTCAAAAACTGTGTCGCTTGAGATTGATGGTTCATGACTATTCTTATCTTGATCTCATATTCTGTAGCCAAAATACAAACTGTACGCCTTCTTAAAAACTTTAGTTATATTTTGTTTTTGTGATAGAAATGTCACTTCACCACATTTATAAAATAAATTATTAGCGCTGTTCACACATGTCCTAGGCATTTCTAACTGCGATACTTTTGATAAGGAAAAATGCACTAACTAATGGCAAACCTTTTACAGAGGTAAGATATTTATACACAAAGGTGATGTAATCATAGGCAGGATTGCATCATCAACTTCATGTTACATTTTTATTGGTCACTAGCTGACCCTGCCCGGCTTCGCCCAGATCCTGGTGGGGAGCATCTCATTTAATTCATATAAGTAGTCATATAAGTTCTCGTTCCCGTTACCGACTATCTGTCTGTCTGTCTGTCTATCTGTCTGTCTGTCTGTCTGACCCGGCCCGTCTTCGCTCAGACCCTGATGGGGAGCATCTCATTTAATTCATATAAGTAGTCATATAAGTTCCCGTTCCCGACTGTCTGTCTGTCTGTCTGTCTATCCATCTATCTATCTGTCTGTCTGTCTGACCCGGCCCAGCCCATGGTGGAGAGCATCTCATTTAAATTATATAAGTAGTCATATAAGATCCCGTTCCCGACTATCTGTCTGACTGTCTGTCTGTCTTGGGTAAATGGAGGAGGGAGGAGGAAGAGGGAGGTGGAGAAGGGAAGAGGAGGGAGGAGGAGGGAGGAGTAGGGAGGAGTAGGGAGGAATAGGAGGGAGGAGGAGGGATTAGGAGGAGGAGGGAGGAGTAGGGTGGAGGAGGAGGCGAGGAGGAGGGAGGAGGAAGATGGAGGAGGAGGGAGAAGGAGGGAGGAGGAGAACGCAGGAGGAGAAGGGAGCAGGAGGAGGAGAGGGAGGAGGAGGGAGAGGGAGGAGGAGGGAGGAGGAGGAGAGAGTAGGAGGAGGGAGGAGGCGGAGGGAGAAGGAAGAGGGAGGAGGAAGAGGGAGAAGGAGGAGGGAGAAGGAGGAGAAGGAGGAATGTGAAGGGAGGAGGAGGGAGGAGGTAGAGGGAGGAGGAGGAGGAGGGAGGCGGAGAGAGGAGGAGGAGGGAGGAGGAGGAAGAGGGAGGAGGAGGAATGTGAAGGGAGGAGGAGGGAGGAGGTAGAGGGTGGAGGAGGGAGGAGGAGGAGGGAGGAGGAGGAGGTAGAGGGAGGAGGAGGGAGGAGGAGGAGGGAGGAGGCGGAGAGGGAGGAGGAGGAAGGAGGAGGGAGGAAGAAGGAGGAGGTAGGAGGAGTGATGAGGAGGAGGGAGGAGGAGGGAGGAGGAGGAGGGAGGAGGAGGGATGAGGAGGAGGGAGGAGGAGGAAGAGAGAGGAGGAGGAATGTGAAGGGAGGAGGAGGGAGGAGGTAGAGGGAGGAGAAGGAGGAGTGAGGAGGAGGAGAGGGAGGAGGAGGAAAGAGGAGGGAGGAGGAGGGGGGAAGAAGGAGGAGGAGGGAGAAGGAGGGATGAGGAGGAGGAGGGAGGAGGAGGAAGAGGGAGGAGGAGGAATGTGAAGGGAGGAGGAGGGATAGGGAGGAGGGGGAAGGGAAGAGGAAGAGGGCAGGAGGAAGAGTGGAGAGGAGGAGGGAGGAGGTAGAGTGAGGAGGAGGAGGGAGGAAAAGGGAGGAGGGAGGAGGAGAGAGGAGGAGGAGGGAGGAAGTAGGAGGAGGAGGAAGAGGGAGGAGGAGGGAGGAGAAGGAAGGAGGAGGAAGAAGGAGGAGGAAGAGGGAGGAGGAGGATGGAGGAGGGAGAGGGAGGAAGAGGGAGGAACGAGGAGGAAGAGGGAGGAGGAGGGAGAGGGAGGAGGAGGATGGAGGAAGGAGAGGGAGGAGGGGAAGAGGAAGAGGGTAGGAGGAGGAGGGGAGAGGAGGAGAAGAAGGGAGAAGGAGGGAGGAGGAGAAGGAGGATGAGGAGGGAGGGGGAGGGGAGAGGAGGAGGGAGGAGGCAGAGGGAGAAGGAGGAAGGAGGAGGAGGAAGGAGGGAGAGGAAGGAGGGAGAATGAGGAGGGGAGGAAGGAAAGGGAGGTGGAAGAAGGAGGAGGAGGGAGGAGGAAAGATGTAGGGGGGAGGAGGAGGTAGAGGGAGGAGGGGAATGAAAGGGAGGAGGAAGAGGAGGAGAAGGGAGGAGGAGGGTGGAGGGAGGAGGAGGAGGTAGAGGGAGGAGGAGGGAGGAGGTAGGAGGAGGGAAGAGGGAGAAGAAGGGAGAAGGAGGAGGGAGGATGATGAGGGAGAAGGAGGCAGGAGGAGGAGGAGGGAGGCAGGAGGAGGAGGAGGGATGAGGAGGGAGAGGGAGGAGGAGGGAAGATGAGGGAGGAGGGGAGGAGGAGGAGGGAGTAGGAGGGAGGGGAGAGGAAGAGGGATGATGGAGGAGGAGGGGAGAGGAAGAGGGAGAAGGAAGAGGGAGAAGGAGGAGGGAGGAGGGAGAGGGATGAGAGGGAGGAGGAAGAGGAGGAGGGTGGAGGGAGGAGGTAGAGGAGGAGGAGGGAGGAGAAGAGAGGAGGAGAGAGTTCGCCATTCCGAATTCATACTCGTCTAGTTCTTCCCTTCTACACGACTGTAGATAACTTCCTTACACATAAAAAGATGAATTGTTATTGATATTGCCGTGGCATGGAGGAATATCAGCAGCAGAGTTGATCCAAAAAACCAAAGACTGAGATCTACGGAGAGCATGAACGCCTACGCCAGCCGGCACGGCACTTGATGATGATTGATTGCCGTGTGACGATTCTGTGTAGTCACGTCATTTTCTTCCCTTTCCCTAGCGTTTTTGGTTCGGGGATTCTTTCATCATCATCATCATATATTTACGTACGCTATTTTGGGAGGGTGGAGGAGGGAGGAGGAGGGAAGAAGAAAAAAAAAACTATGACAGTTGACAGCTCTGGAATGAAACGGAAGGCGTGTAGAAAATTTTCATTCAATCGGGATGGGCCGTTCGCGAACAAATAAAGGACATACATAGATACATTACATACATACAGACAGACAGACGATCCTAATTTATATATAAGGATAGCTGACCCGGCCCGGCTTCGCCCCAGTCCTGGTGGGGAGCATCTCATTTAATTCATAATAAGTAGTCATATAAGTTCCCGTTCCCGTTACCGACTGTCTGTCTGTCTGTCTGTCTGTCTGTTCTGTCTGTCTGTCTGTCTGTCTGTCGTCTGTCTGTCTGTCTGTCTGTCTGTCTGTCTGTCTGACCCGGCCCGGCATGCCCAGCTCCTGGTGTGGAGCATCTCATTTAATTCATATAATTAGTCATATAAGCTCACGTTCCCGTCCCGACTATCTATCTGTCTGTCTGTCTGTCTGTCTGTCTGTCTGTCTGTCTGTCTGTCTGTCTGTACTGTCTGTCTGTCTGTCTGTCTATCTGTCTGACTCCGGCCAGGCTTCGCCCAGCCCTGATGGGGAGCATCTCATTTAATTCATATGAGTAGTCATATAAGTTCCCGTTCCCGACTGACTGTCTTTCTTTCTGTCTGTCTGTCTGTCTGTCTGTCTGTCTGTCTGGTCTGTCTGTTCTGTTAATCATTTATTGGTTGCAGTTAGAACAACCTTAGATAAACGAAGACCAACTTGGTAATATATTAACTTGGGTAAATGGAGCAGCGGCAGCAGCAGCAGAAGAAGAAGAAAAAGGAGGAGTAGGAGCTGGGAGGAGGAAGAGGGAGGAGGAGGGAGGAGGAGGAGAAGAGAGAAGAGGAGGATGGAGGAGGGAGAGGGAGGAGGGGAGGAGAAGAGGAAGAGGGTAGGAGGTGGAGGAGGGGAGAGGAGGAGGAGGAGGAGGAATATAACGCATATGCCTGTAGATTTAATAATGGCTGAGGTTGTTCCATGTCTTCTTAGAGTTGGCGACAGTGTAAAGAAATATAAAATCTTCAAACTTTCATACTAAAAACAATATGACAGTGGGCTGCGCTGGAATGAAAGGAAGACGTGTAAAAAAATTTCATCTCAATGGAGGGCCCGTTCGCGAGCGCATTAGGGACATATAGACAGACAGACAGACGGGCGGAGATCGCCTTTTATATATAAGATATACCCATCCATGTTGGGTTTTCCTCTTGTCCGCTTACTCGTTAGGCCTCCCTCCATATACATCTTTTCCAGACTCTACACGCCCAAAGTATTTCATTTCCCTCACTTTCGTTTGTCTTAATAACCACATTTCTTGACAATGAATCCCTGTTGAACGGTTCAGTGTGTTCTCTATTTTCGCCCATGCAGGAGGAGGAGAGGGAGGAGGAGGAGAGGAGGAGGAAGAGAGTAGGAGGAGGGAGGAGGTGGAGGGAGAAGGAAAGAGGAGGAGGAAGAGGGAGAAGGAGGAGGGAGAAGGAGGAGAAGGGAGGGGAGGAGGAGGGAAGAGGAGGAGGGGAGGAGGAGGAGGGAGGAAGGAGGAATGTGAAGGGAGGAGGAGGGAGGATGGTAGAGGGAGGAGGAGGAGGAGGAGGCGAGGAGAGAGGAGGAGGGAGGAGGAGGAAGAGGGAGGAGGAGGAATGTGAAGGGAGGAGGGGGGAGGAGGTAGAGGGAGGAGGAGGGAGGAGGAGGGATTAGGAGGAGGAGGGAGGAGTAGGGTGGAGGAGGAGGCTGAGATGGAGGAGGAGGAGGAAGAGGGAGGAGGAGGGAGAAGGAGGGAGGAGGAGAACGCAGGAGGAGGAAGGGAGCAGGAGGAGGATAGGGAGGAGGAGGGAGAGGGAGGAGAGGGAGGAGGAGAGAGTAGGAGGAGGGAGGAGGCGGATGGAGAAGGAAGAGGGAGGAGGAAGAGGGAGAAGGAGGAGGGAGAAGGAGGAGAAGGAAGAGGGCGAGGAAGAGGGAGAAGGAGGGAGGGAGAAGGAGGAGAAGGAGGGGGAGGAGGAGGAGGGAAGAGGAGGAGGGGAGGAGGAGGGAGGAGGAGGAATGTGAAGGAGGAGGAGGGAGGAGGTAGAGGGAAGAGAGGAGGAGGAGGGAGGCGGAGAGAGGAGGAGGTAGGAGGAGGAGGAAGAGGGAGGAGGAGGAAATGTGAAGGGAGGAGGGGGGAGGAGGTAGAGGGCGGAGGAGGGAGGAGGAGGAGGTAGAGGGAGGAGGAGGGAGGAGGAGGAGGGAGGAGGAGGAGGGAGGAGGCGGAGAGGAGGAGGAGGAAGGAGGAGGGGAGGAGGGAGGGAAGAAGGAGGAGGAGGGAGGAGGAGTGATGAGGAGGAGGGAGGAGGAGGAGGGAGGAGGAGGAGGAAGAGGGAGGAGGAGGAATGTGAAGGGAGGAGGAGGGAGGAGGTAGAATGAGAGGAGGAGGAGGAGGAGGAGTGAGGAGGAGGAGAGGAGGAGGAGGAAGGAGGAGGGGAGGAGGGATGAGGAGGAGGAGGGAGGAAGAAGGAGGAGGAGGGATGAGGAGGAGGAGGGAGGAGGAGGAAGAGGGAGGAGGAGGAATGTGAAGGGAGGAGGAGAAGGGAGGAGGTGGAGGGAGGAGGAGAAGGGAGGAGGAGGGATGAGGAGGAGGGAGGAGAGGGATGAGGAGGAGGGAGGGGGAGGAATGTGAAGGGAGGAGGAGGGAGGAGGTAGAGGGAGGAGGAGGAGGGAGGAGGAGGAGTGAGGAGGAGGAGAGGGAGGAGGAGGAGGAAGGAGGGAGGAGCGGAGAAGAAGGAAGGAGGAGGAGGAAGGAGGGAGAAGAAGGAAGGAGGAGGAGGAAGGAGGGAGAGGAAGGAGGGAGAATGAGGAGGGGAGGAAGGAAAGAGAGGTGGAAGGGGAGGAGGAGGGAGGAGGAAAGAGGTAGGGGGAGGAGGAGGTAGAGGGAGGAGGAGGAAGGAAAGGGAGGTGGAAGAGGAGGAGAAGGGAGGAGGAGGGTGGTGGGAGGAGGAGGGAGGAGGTAGGAGGAGGAAGAGGGAAGAGGGAGAAGAAGGGAGAAGGAGGATGGAGGATGATGAGGGAGAAGGAGGCAGGAGGAGGAGGAGGGAGGCAGGAGGAGGAGGGATGAGGAGGGAGAGGGAGGAGGAGGGAAGATGAGGGAGGAGGGGGAGGAGGCGGAGGGAGTAGGAGGGAGGAGGGTGGAGGAGAAGGGGAGAGGAAGAGGGAGAAGGAAGAGGGAGAAGGAGGAGGTGAGGAGGAGAGGGATGAGAGGGAGGAGGAAGAGGAGAAGGGTGGAGGGAGGAGGTAGAGGGAGGAGAAGAGAGGGAGGAGAGAGTTCGCCATTCCGAATTATACTCGTCTAGTTCTTCCCTTCTACACGACTGTAGATAACTTCCTTACACATAAAAAGATGAATTGTTATTGATATTGCCGTGGTATGGAGGAATATCAGCAGCAGAGTTGATTAAAAAAAACGGCACTTGATGATGATGATTGCCGTGTGACGATTCTGTGTAGTCACGTCATTTTCTTCCCTTTCCCTAGCGTTTTGGTTCGGGGATTCTTTCATCATCATCATCATATATTTACGTACGTATTTTGGGAGGGGGAGGAGGGAGGAGGAGGAAGAAGAAAAAAAAACTATGACAGTTGACAGCTCTGGAATGAAAGGAAGGCGTGTAGAAAATTTCATATCAATCGGATGGGCCGTTCGAGAACAAATAAAGGACATACATATTTACATACATACATATATACATACACACATATTTACATACATACACTTTGTTTTATAAATATAGATTAGAAAAGAAAATCATGTTATCGCCAAAAACAATAAATATTTATTTATAAACTGGCCTTAATTAAATAAACTAGTAGAATATATCTTGAAAAACAGATCCAATCAAAATTTGTTGATGTTATTTTCGTTTTAAGCACAGCAACGTTAGTTAAGATCAGATATTTTCATATCCGGTACATAGTGGTTGTTGACCAGTGTTATTTGTATTACATTTAAGACGAAACCAAATATTCAATTTAGATACTCCAGACAGTAAACTTGTGTATTTAGTTCTTGACAGAATCGGTCAAGGACACCATTTCAAAGCGTGTAAAGTGGTTTCGTCAACGGAGAGCTCGGTTATCATTGGTAATTATCAACCGTCTAACGCCATCTTTTTATTCCGTTTTCGATTTCAATTGCTCGTTGGCTGCATTTTTTTCCCTACCGTTTTCAGTGTACAATGGCATAATATGTCTCGCGTTTGTTAAAATTATGTTATTACCATGGTATCATGTGTTTCGTGTACGTTATAATTCAGTTATTGACGTGATATAATGTGTGTCGCGTGCGTTATAATTCAGTCATTGCCATGGTTTGCGTTTGTCATATAATTCTATTCCTTCTATTTTATACTGACACCAATTAGTGAATGCTGGTAATTTTTTTTTAAATTGTTTTTGTTGTTCTCCATGTTTCTGGTCCATTCAGTAGTGCCGAGTTAACGTTACAATGACAATTATTCAAATGTTTGTGCTAAATATAGTTTCTTTTGACTTCCACAAATCCCTCTAGTCTTCCGTTTTCCTATTCTGATACCTTCATCTGTTTCAAACCCTTTGTCTGTATTATAGACAAGCAGGTCTATGATTATGTCTCTTGAATAATGTATCACTAATATTCAAAATATAATGGCTGTTGTCTATAATCTATCAGTACTATTCAACGTATGGTGCGCCAGTCTATAAACTAATGACTGACTGACACCTTGACGTCTTGACACACGATAGTTTGTAAAATGGAATTATACCTCTCCTTAACACAAAGCCTGGGTTGAATTTAGAGACCATGTGTTGCCCATGCACTATGCTCCCTCTCTCGGTCTGTCTAGTTTACTCCAGAGGAAAGGTGACACCAATACGCCTGGAACAAGACAAGCTGCAGAAGCTGCCGGATCAGCAAAGCAATACTCTAACTGTCCGCACGTCGGAGCTTCCATACTAGACCAGTTGCCGACAATGGCTTAGGGCCTGGTCTGCCCTGCCATGAGATTTAGTCTTTATGTTGCATTTCCTCGCACTAAAGTATGGCTTGGGCCCTTCCAATTGCACTGCACCGCCAGAAGCTGTTGGCACAATGTAGGGTGTCGGGTTTGGTAATCGCCGCCCAACATTCGACGCTAACAGAAAGCAGGTAGTGCCGTGTACTGTCTGTCATACGGTAGCTCAGTCATATCTGACTACGACCTGACATAAGATACTACTGATATTTAAAATGCAACGTTCGTGCCTATAATCTACCACTAATATTCAAAATGTAATGCTCCTGTCTGTAAGCTACTACTGATATTTAAAATACAAGGCTCGGGCCTAAAATCTACCACCAATATTCAAAATGTAACGCTCCTGTCTATAATATATTCATCATCATCATGTGCCATGCTGATGAGCTCGGGCGGTCATGTTTCGTCATCTCATACTATCACACCAGTCGTGTATCCGCTCAGTGTTCTTGTCTCGACCATGCGACGTGGCTAAAGCAGCCAGGTATTTACTTCTATGCCCCCCCCCCCTTGTTCTTTTCCCCTTGATCTTGCCACTTGTCACAAAGTACTCCAATTTATTTCTTCTCATAACGGATCCAAAAATGTTGACCGTCTATGTCTAATTTCTCTAACCAGTTTACGGTTTTAATTTGTTTCTTATAGGATATGATCATTGGGTTTTTCTGTCTGTTCATGGTATTCTTTGTATTTTCCTCAGAAACCATATTTCCACAGCCATCGGATGTTTTTCAGCTTGACGCAGAGGTGTTTCCAAGGCACCAGGGCCAGGTTCTATACTAGCCAAGACCTACTAGCACGTCCTAGCCGTGCGTCCTGGGCAACAGGACCCTTCGGGGTCCTAACTAACGTAGTAGAATCGCTGATTCTTTCGAAGTCGGATAGTATCTGCCTGCACGACGAGGAATCACCAGTCTGCACACCAATAAGCCAGACATGGGACAACGGATACTCACGCAAACCTCAGTCAGGTATGACATCACACTGATGTTGGACAACAGGATGTCTTCATCCAACATACAGGAATTCGCGCTGGAGTTCATAGCCAGCGAACGCAAGCAAGCAAGCAAGCAAGAAAGCAAGCAAGCAATGTTTTTCAGATTGCTATTGTCCACGCTTCACAACCATACAAATGTACAGGTTCTACGTAACACTTCAATATTCTATTTATCGTTGCAAATAACATCTTTTTATTGGTCAGTATGTTTTCCACCTTACTAAAGGCTACCTTCGCCATGGCGATTCGTGTTCTAATCTATTCAAGGCATCTCCCATCAGATGTTATGACCTCCGAGATAATTCTACAGTTTAATTTGAACCCAAGTTGTTAACTGTGTGCAACAACCGCATCTACTAAATATTGCAGATCCTGCTCATTGTCCGCAATCAAGACTGTATCATCCGCATATCTAATGTTATCGATATTACGGCCCCCAATATTTTCACTGTACAGGGAAATAAGATCTGGAGACATTACACATCCCTGTCTCACACCTTTCTTAATATGCTTATATTGACCTACTTCATTATCAATCCTTATGGCAGCTTGTTGTTTCCAATATATGTTTGTACAAGTCTAATATCTTTCCCATCAATTTGTAGATCTGCAACCATCTCTATTATGTTCATGTCTTACTTTATCGAAAGCCTGTGTGTGGTCAATAAAGCAGAGATGTAGATCTTTGTTTACTCCTATAGAAACGCTCAATTAATGTTCTCGGCATATACACAGCATTTACTATACCCTTGTCTTCTACTAACCAATAATGTTCTTCTCCTATTTAAGGTTGTATTTTCTTCGTAACTCTTTTCATGATAATTCTTAGCAAAATCTTCGTGATGTGACTCATTATACTAATTGTACGATGTTGATCACATTGCAAGGCTCCTGATTTCTTTGGCATTGAAAAAAAAATACAGAATTACATAATTAAGAAGGTTATCTCCACTATCATATATTGTGTTCAGTAGTCTGGTGACTTGATCTATTCTATATTCGTCTAAAGCAGTGGTTCTCAACCGGTGGGGAATTCCCCCCCCCCCCTCCGCCCCCGGGGGAATTTTGGGGTTTCCAGAGAGGGGAAGGGGGGAATTAAGATTATTTCAATATCACGTTAATACAAGAACCGATTACTTGATATTGTTTTTCCCTTCATACTCTACGGTTCTGTGCGTCTCACCCTTCTAAAATTCATTTTATAAACTAAGTAGACCCACAAATCACGTTTTACGTGGACGTCTAAACTTGTTTTACTATATGCTATTAAATTTAGCTTCCATTATTACATACACTGTGTAGGGGCGGAGGTGGAATTTATAGGTAGGGAATACGAAAAGGGGGGGGGGGGAAGATGACGTTCTGAAAATATGGTAAAGGGGGGGGGGGGGCACGGGCCACATTTTTAGGTAGGAAATACGAAAAGGGGGGGGGGGATGACGATCTGAAAATATGGTGAAGGGAGGCACGAGCCAAAAAAGGTTGAGACCCACTGGTCTAAAGCATATTTCTATTGTGATGTGGTCGGAACCCTAGGTCTTGCCAGCTTTCATATGGTTAACACTCCTCCCATCCCCGCAGTTGTATAGTCCACCATAACAGTTAGTTTCATGTCCTTCACAGGAAGCCGCAGTCAACCTCAGTGTTATTTTTGATGTTTGTGATTTCTTGGCAAGTTGCGTTCAGGTGTTTGTCATCGCTTTCTGAGTGACAGGCACTCATACTATTTTATGAGAACCAACGCGGGGTGGTCTACATCCTAATCGCCCGCAGCTGTGTTTAGAGCGCGGGATCCGGAATTGCGAACTGCGTCCGCGACACCTCGGCCACAGAGCCGGCTATATTGCTGTACTAATCCCAATGTCACCTTTCGCTCACATGGGCATCCCCCTATCCCCCAAGCGTGTGTTCTCCACCGGGCGGCTTAGACAATCCTTGAGCTTAAACCACTTAAACCACAGATCCAGGTAATTAAATCAACTTACAATAGCTCAAGACGTATTCAGCTAAGTAACCTTAATATTTTCGTGAAGTTGTGTGTCTGTTTGTGTGTGTTGAAGAAGACTTTAGCCGCAACGTCCATTTTGTTTTTTGTAATCATGTTCTAGTAAAGCTCACAATCTACTTCTCGTTTTATGGTGATTCATTCATTGCTTTCATATGGTGAAGAACATTCCGAACCTCCAGCTTCAAAATTGATGGTCTTTCATTGTTATTTCGAACATAATACTGTTCTTCTCTGTTATCATCATAAAGTTTTTTCGCATGATCTGACCATACATGAAAAATTTGATCTTTTTCTATTATAATTTTTCCATCTTTTGTTTAAATCAGCCTGTTGATGTACATGTTATTTTATTAGCAAGTTATTAAATCTTTTGTGCACCAATATGGTATGTTTTGCCTCCATACATAATGTTTTGACCTTTCAGTTAATTTCTTCATATTTGGCGGAATTATTTTTGTTTTGTCCTCTAGGTAACATTAGTTGTAAAATTTCTTCAGTCATCCATATCTTACGACCCACATTCTTTAATTTTGTAATATTTGTTTCTGCAGCCAAACTGATTAAATTCTTCAACATTTCCCAGTGATCATCCACATCTTGAAATATGATCTCTAGATCAGACAATATATCATATTTGTTCTTTACTGCTATGTTAAAACTGTATTGTATTTCCGTGTCAATTTTTTTAAATGTTCACAGATCATATTTGACATGTATGATAGTAGACGTACTACCTGCTTCTGTTATCGCCGAATGTTGGGCGGCGCTTACCAAACCCGACACCCCACATTGTGTCCAACGGCTTCGTGCGGAGGCACGCAACTTGGGAGGGTACAAGCCTTATCCTGGTGTAAGGAAATGCAACCTAAAGACTAAATTTTCATGGCAGGGCAGACCAGGTACCTAAGCCTTGGTTGGTAACTGGTCTAGGATCGAAGCTCCGACAGGCGGACAGTTAGAGCATTGCTTTGCTGATCCGGCAGCTTCTTCAGCTTGTCTTGTTCCAGACGTATTGGTGTCACCTTTCCTCTGGAGTAAACTAGACAGGCCGAGAGAGGGATCATGCTGCATGGGCAACACATGGTCTCTAAATTCAGCCCAGGTTTTGTGTTATGGAGAGATAACCCTATTTTACAAACTATCGTCTGTCAAGACGGCAAGGTGCCAGTCAAGTCAAGATCATATTAACTGTTTTCTGTTGTATTCTTGACTTTCTTAAACTCTCCCCCCCCCCCCCCACCCCCCAATGTGCCTGTAGTCAATCTATGATCACTGTAGCAGTTTGCAATGGGAACTGTTTTTGCGATTGTTAACGCATTTCGAAACCTTCTGCTAATCAGAATGTAATCAATCTGGTTTCTAATTCTGCTGTCAGGACTTCTCCGTGTCCATAAAAAAAAAAAATCTTCTAGGATGCTGTTTAAACAAGGTGTTTCCTACAATCATTTCCTTTTTTTTTTTTTTGCCCATTCTACAAATCTGTATCCTCTTTCGTTTCACTCTCCCAAACCATGGTTACCTTCTGTGCATCCATCGCCTTGATTTTTATTGAATTATGATATTTATTTCTGAATTTTTACATTTTTCCAAACAGATTCCATTGTCACTACAACATTCCTCTATATCTTCACTACACTATCCTTTTGGGGCATATATTTGAATGAAGTTTCTGTTAAAAGTACTGCCAATTAATTTTACCAATAGAACCTTGTCTGACACAGCCCGATATCATTGAACAGACTTTTCGGTTTGCCGATCCAAGATAATTGCCACACCTCTTTGCCGTTCTTCTCCCCCAGAAGAAATAATATTAAAATCCTCCCCTGTTTTAATTCCTGCTCTCTCTCCATCTCATCTCGCACATTACTAATATATTATTCTTCTCACTTTCTATGTCTTGTTTGATGCTATCTAATTTTCCATCGTCGCTTAACGTCCAAACATTCCATGTTACTAATTTCAGTGTCTCTGTCCTTTTCTTGTGATGATCTGTAATTAGGCGAATCATGATAAACTAGGCAACTTTAAAGAAGGTAGTTTGACGTTGCTTTCCTTCCTGGCAGTAATCATACTGGCCGGTGACCGTAGCCATTGTCTCGATGAAGATATCTTCTGCATACCGTCGAGAAACTTGAGACCATAACCAACAACTAACTATCCCTTAAACTTTCATCCACCACCTGCCTTCCGTGGTTTCTTGTGAACAACTTCCGAAAATGAATGCGAAATAACAGCATATCTTCTCTAGAAAAAACATACAAACACAATGTATATCACAATTATTAGTTTGTGCTACAGCAACCACCAACCCTTTACACCAGGGGTGGGCAAACTTTTCGTGCGGAGGGCCGCATTGACAAATGTAAAGCTAGTGGCGGGCCTGCATATATATATATATATATATATATATATATATATATATATATATATATATATATATATATATATATATATATATATATATATATATATATATATATATCTATTTTGTTTACAGCAACCTATCACAATAAGTAATTATTAATTATTTATAGGTTATTAAGCAGTATAAATAACTAATTATTGCAATTTTATTTTACTTATACACTTATACATTATATTTGACAATATGGACAAAAACTTTTACTAATTTGTTAACACAATTTTACAACTTGTTATTATAACAAATATTCTTTATTATCTATCAATGGCTTTAATTTAGACACACAGCGACTACATTGTCACTACAGTTGTTGATTTCTAATGAGATGTATGTAACTGCTTGCAATTTTTGACAATATTCTTGAAATCTGGAGCAAGTTTACTTGTTGAAATTCGCATGACAGCATGCAAAGTTGCAGTCCGACAATAAAGACCTATTCTTAGATTTGTTGATCTTCAAGCAAGAGAATGCTTGTTCGCAAATGTATGTTGATCCAAATAATGATAAAAGTTTAGCTGCAAAGTTTTTCAAGTTGGGAAATGATTCTTGTGATAAAGATCCATAGAAATCCAGCAAACCATCTGTCTTGAATTTCTCTTTCAGGTCATGATCTGCTTGTAAGTCAAGCAGCTCCAACTGTATGTCCTCTGTGGCTGTATCAGCTTCTGCACTAAAAGGTGAACTGAGAATATTGAACTATGGCTCTAATTTCTTGAAATCTTGGAATCTCCATCCAAATTCTTCAATCAATGCATCTAATTGGGCTTTGTATTTTTCAGTCATTTCACCAGAAATGGTTTCTTGTTTCAGCAAAGGGAAGTGACAAAATCTTTTTTCACTTGCTTGTCTGGAGAACAGTGAGAGTTTTGCCTGAAATGATTTTACATATACATACAATTCATGTGCAAACACACCATTGCCCTGAAGTTTGACATTCAGTTCATTTAACTTTTCCATAATTTCAATGGCAAACATAAAGTCTAACTTCCACTCTTTATTGACAATGTTAGTAATTAAGTCACATTCAATGCCCTCATCTCTAGCAACATCACTATTTCTTCTCTGAGTTCCCACACTCGCCTCAACACCTTGCCGAGACTCAGCCATCGAACACTTGGTGTGGTTACAGGACATCGGAATGTTCAGTTTCCAAATCGTCAAGTAATGCCTTGAACTGTCTGTGATTAAGTCCTCTTGATCTGATGAGGTTGATGACACTGACAACTGGGTCAATAACATGCTTGATATTCAAAACATTTTTATACAGAATTTCTTTATGTATCACACAGTTAAGTGGTAATAATGTGTGGTCTGGATATTCTGCTTTAATCTTATCACTTATCAACTTTACCAGACCTACATTTTTTCCTAGTCAAAGCACGAGCTCCGTCAGTTGTAACACTTGCCATCCTTGTTCCAAACCAACCCAGTTCTTTCAATACAGTTAGTAACAGCAATGAATATAGCATGGCCTGTGGTTGTGTCTTTGAGTGACTCAACACTCTGTAACTTTCAGTGAGTTTGAAAGAAGTGTTTATTCCACGTATAAATATCAATAATTGGGCAGTATCATGTACATCGGTACTCTCATCCAAAGCAAGAGAGTACCACAAAAATTGTTCACTTGCATCTTGAAGTTTATGCATCAAATTGTCACTGATCTTGTCAACACGTCTGACCACAGTTCTCCTTGATAAAGTAATGTTGTCAAATCTGTTTTGTTTTGTTCTGGACATATAATGTTTGCTGCATCTAGCAAACATTCCTTGATGAACTCGCCATCAGAAAATGGCTTGTTCTATTTTACAATTCTGTGTGACAGCACAAGACTAGCTTCAGTTGCAGCATCTTGAATTGAAGACTGTTTAGTAAAAATAGTTTACCGTTTATCCAAATTTTTCACCAACTCAAGGCATTTCCTTTCTTTCTCTTCGGTCGTTAAATTGTATCCGAAATCGGAATGTTTTGTTTGATAATGTCTTTTTAAATTGTACTCCTTGAAGACAGCCACTGACTCACGACACAACAAGCAAATTGATTTGCTACCAACTTTTATAAAACAGTACTTAGTTGTCCATTCATCATTTAAAACACGGCATTCATCTTCAATCTTACGTTTGTTATTGACACTCATTCATAACGGCACATGAAATTCTGTAAAATTGAACAAAATAACTTAAAAACGAATTAAAAATTTTTATTTCTAAATGCCCTCGCGGGCCGCATAAAATCAATTGGCGGGCCGCATGCGGCCCGCGGGCCGTAGTTTGCCCACCCCTGCTTTACACTGTATACCATAATTATTAATTTGTCTGTGCTACCGCAACTACCCATCCTTTACAATGTATACCATAATTATTAGTTTGTGCTACAGCAACCACCCACCCATTATAATGTACACCATAATTATTAGTTTGTGCTACAGCAACTATCTATCCCTTACAATGCACATTAAGGTGATTAGTTTGTCTGTGCTTCAGCAACTACTCAACCTTTACAATACACCAGGATTATTAGTTTGTCTGTCGCTGCTCAGGCGTTGACAGAGCCCACTTCGTGTATGTTTTTGTATGCGAGTTAATAATGCCAGCCACCCACGGGGCAGTCTGTGACAACAATGAGATTTTGCTTATCGGGTAGTTTAGATGAAGATTGCAACGACTTGGGACATAGCAATTTAAGATCAGGGGAGACTAACCGCCAGCAGAATGTTTGTGGAAGAAGTGTTATCGTGCGAGGAGAATTGTTAGTGCTGCAGTGTCGTAGAGAGTTTAAGGTGTTTGAAAGGCTGGGGGACTGATTTTATTGAACCAGGGTTTATCCCACATGTGTTGGTCATTTTCAGCAGGGCGACCTACCGAGAGCGTCTCACAGAGCTCATTGCAGTTACAGCGACATCCCTCAGGAGTCTCCTAAAAATTGCGCTCGTGAATAAATGGTGTAGTCCGAAATCGAACCCATAACCTTCGGAGCGCGAGGCAGGCGACATAATATTGGCAAAGACAAAGCTGTGGTGGAGTAGCGGATAGACTCTTTAATGCGGAATCAGTGGCCTTGGGTTCGATTCCTACCAGGGTGGTTTCGAATCTCTCATAGATTGTCCTAGGCTCCTAAGTCTAGCTACCAGGAGAAGTGTTTTGAAGCAAAGATGACCTGCGTGATAACGATATCAGCCACCGAGTGCCGTTTGGTCTCTACAAATATGGGTCGAGCTCCGTATGTCCGTATGTGCCCTCTTGACAACGAAGGAGTTGTGTTTTAATATTATTTTGATAATTTTATGTATTTTTATTTATATCTGTTTGTGTTGTCCCGTCCCTGATGAAGATTTATAAAACCGAAACGTCGTCTGTCGTGCCTTAGCGTACTTTTTATGTTATTATTTTATTATTATATATTTTGATTGTCTCTTGTTTTGGGTTATTTCCACTCTGTGATTTATGTTCACCTTTATGGAGTCCGTTGTAAGGTAATGTACACTGTGTCCGTGTTTAGTGTGTCTCATCTTTTCGCAGAAGCTACATATTCTCAACTGTTTGTACTTTCATATCCTTATGTCCTATATGCCCTGGGCATGTTAAAAGGATCTTTACTTACTTTACTTTATATTGTCACAGCCGGGGAACACAGATTGTACCCTTGCTAGCACCCTCTGGCCATTAGGTCGATTTCACACTGAGACAGGGTTTTGTTAAACTTTACTAAGATTACTGAAATTAGGTATCGAAACTGTTGTGATGTAAGACAATGAACCATGGAATGTGAAATACGAGCTTTCAAGCAACGGAAATCTGGTCTCTGAGACGAATATTGCGAATATCTTGGTCTACCAGATGTGATATGTTCAGGCGAGAGTTATATAACTTAGCTGGCTATACACAGCTACCTCTCCTTCCCATTACATTTTACCAGAAATATCCTACTCACCTACGAATATTACAGCTTTGAAATGTGTTTATGGTTGTGTTAGGTGATTGTCTCTACTATATACCTTGAGAGTTATGTATATAACTGCATACAAATTGTGGTATTCAGTTATTATTATATATATGAGAGTTTTTGGGACTGTTAATGAGAAACGGTTGCACACTCATAATATATTTAACTTTAGCTCCCTGATATTTCTGGATAGCTAGGAGGATGAAATATATACCAAACAACACTATTAAACAGATTCAGTGAAAAATTATATATGCGAAACATTGAATCCATTTGCTTAGAATAAGATTTACCAAGTATGCTCAAGAAGATAGAAATGGGGTGGATCCGAAGAGAGTGGTTGCTGTCTCTGGAGCTGTCTCGGCTGGCAAAGATTAGTTTCATCTTCGTGCCAGGGCATGCGGGAGTACAAGGAAATGAGCGGGCTGACGAGCTCGCAGGTAAGGCTACTGTGGAGAGCGGACTCGCTATGGACCAGGCTGACATTCTGAATGCTCTACGAGAAGTAAGACTGTTGCGAGAACCAAGCGATGACTGTGAATCCACAACCATGGTCAGACTGCGAGAACTGCAAATTAAAAGAGGTGTTGCTAAACAAGAACACTACGCACGTAGCCAAAGAAATTGATTAACCAACACAGAACTGGTGTCGTGAGCCGCTACACGCTGCGGGATTTGCTGAGGAGGAGATCCGAGCACTTATGGACTGAATGGTTCGATGTGCAATGAGGATGATCTGTCGACTAACTAACTAACTAACTAAGATTTACCAATAATAATTTGGTCATTTTAACATTTGTAACAAGTATACCCCATTAGTCTTATACGGCAGTTTACTGATGCCTAGTCGTGTTGTTCTCTTTCAGACCTGTAGTGTCCAGACCCCCAAAGATATCTTGTATTAACACATATTTACGTCATTACTCAAGACTCCACGCCAGAAACATCAGTGTTCAAATAGGCCGAACAGTTGAAAGTCACACATGTCACTGATTATGTTGATTTTGAAATAAACTAGGACTGGGACCTAAGTTACATGCAATTATTTATTTGCCTGAAATGCAAGTTCAGAAAAATGACGGCTAACTGGTTGCTGAACAAACTGTGTTGCCTTATGTAGTATTGTATGGCTGCTAGTTTTGTAGTGACTGTCGCTTCCATTGATGATGAACTGCATTTTCCATGGTGGACTTTTGCGTTGGCAATCAGGCAGCGGCATTATGCATAGTATACATGTGCGGGTTGTTGGTTTGTTGAAACTCCCGACTGTTCCACTTTTCACATGGGGCAGTGAGGAGAAATTTGTGTAATATTCACTGGTACAGGGACGGAGCATAATGGTGCGACCCTTCGCCGTAAAGGTGGAACCCCACCTATCTAAATAATTAACTAATTTTATATCAGCTTCTTGGGCGTTAGAAACATATATTTTATGTGATTGAATTATTATTTATCATCATCACGCATTTGCATTTTCTACGACGTTTGTTGTATGATTCATTGTATGACAACTCGGTGCGCTTATTGTATGATTCAGGACGTTAGTTATCAACATCTATGTGGTACATGGCAAGACACGTGGGATTCTTTGCTTCGTGGATTTTCGTTGCGGAAAATCATTTATCATCCTCCTCACCATCATCACTCGAGTAGCTCAATATATCAGTAACATGCTAAACATTAGTACTTGCAGCAATGTGGTGTAGCATCTTATGCGTAGGAGTCTTCGTGGCGAAGTGGTCAAGCCGTTTATCTCGGGCTCCGAAGGTTGTGGGTTCGATTCCGGGCCGCGTCCTTCGGTTCACGAGTTAAATTTTTCGGAGACTCCTGTGGGTCGTCGCTAGAGCTACGGAGTTCGTGCTTTGTGCGACGCTTTCCGCGCTGCGGAAAGAGACCGAGCTCTATGGGATAAACCCCGGTGCAATGAAGTCGACCCTGTCAACTTTTAAGCGACTTTTCTTTTTATCTTATGCGTAACTGATTGACTGACTGGTTGGTACCTTGTCGTCTTGACAGACGATAGTTTGTAAAATACATCACACCACATAGCAGCACCACATACCGTCTGTGAGAAGCCGACTGCGATGGGAGGATATATACCATACCCACTGGGGTATCACTACATTAAAAGGTGAACATTAACTTCTTAAGCCAAAACGAAAAGCCCAACGTTCTATAACTTGACAGTATACGAGATTAGATTCTTGTAATTAATCACCAGATGGACTTGATCAATTGCTCACACATAATCATCACTATTAGCAATAGTTAGATACATAACATTATTAACTTCACGTATTCATTCATGTTGACATATTTATCGAATAAAATAAGTCTCCATGTCATTTATTCAGAACTATAATTGTTAACAAATAAATGGTTAGAAACAAGCAACCAGTATTATCCTTTACAACCTTAGTTAAGAAGTGTTGTGTGTGTGAGCTGTGTATATCAGTTGTGTAAGTGTGTGTGTGTGTGGGTGTGTGTGTGTATGGGTGTGTGTGTGTGTGTGAGCTGTGTATATCCGTTGTGTTTGTGAGGTTGAGTGTGTGTGTGTGTGTGTGGGTGTGGGTGTGTGAGCTGTGTATATCCGTTGTGTAAGTGTGTGTGTGTGTATGTGTGTGTGTGTGTGTGTGTGTGGGTGTGAGCTGTGTATATCCGTTGTGTTTGTGAGGTTGAGTGTCAGCTGTGTATATCCCTTGTGTGCGTGTGTGTGTGTGTGTGCGTGTGTCTGTGTGGGTTTGAGCTGTGTATATCCCTTGTGTGAGTATATGTGTGTGTGTGTGTGTGTGTGTGTGTGTGTGTGTTTGTGTGTTATCTTAGCAAAGTATGTGTCTGGATAAAACCACAGGATATCTTTATATTCTTTGTTGATAGCCTAAAGACTGATCTTCCAGCCTTGCTCCACTCTGGTTATAACTGAATCCAAAGGCACTCGCTATCATATCCCTTTGTTTATTTTCACGAGCTTTGTTCATTGGTTATACAGTAGACAGACTGACAGGACCAGTCTAACTATCAGTCGTATAGAGTTTGGGCAAATCTTATGTGTCGGAAATTCACCAGAAGCTCATTTTATAACTCCGAATCTGTTCAGGGTCTCCTGAACCAAAAGCGACACCAAAGTAATTGAGAACGATTTCTGAATAAAGTTAATGAAAGTAGAACATTATATGACTGGCACCTTGCCGTATTGAAAGAGAATAATTTGTCAAATGAAGTTATACCTCTCCGTAACACAAAGCCTGGGCTGAGTTTAGAGACCAATTATTGCCCATGCAGCATTATTCCTCTCTCGGCCTGTCTAGTTTACCTCAGAGAAAAGGTAACACCAATACGTCTGGTACAAGAGAAGAGGCAGAAGCTGCTGGACCATCAAAGCAATACTCTAACTGTCCGTCTGTCGGAGCTTCCATCCGAAACCAGTTTCCGACCAAGGCTTAGGGCCTGGTCTGTTCTGCCATGACATTTAGTCTTTTGGTTGCATTTCCACGCACTAGGCTAAGGCATGTACCCTCCCAATTGCACACCTCCACCTGAAGCCGTTGGCACAATAGTGGGGTATGGGGTTTGGTGAGCGCCGCCCAACATTCGGCTCTAACAGAAAGCAGGTAGTATTGTCGACTGTCATCCGGTAGCTCAGTACATATCTGACTAAGACCTGACCTGTAGAACATTAAATACAACTATACAAATTGTCTAACATTATTCTTCGGTCATAAAAGGAGAAGAAAGGCATTGGTAAACACCGTGAGGACTGGAAAGATTAGTAGGAGACGAGGCTGAAAGGACTGAAGCAGTGACATGGAGGGATACCATCAGCAGAGTTGATCAAGAACACCAAAGATCTGCAAGTAGGCACGAACGCCTACGCCAGTATGGCTTGGCTCATAATGGCACAGTATGATTATGCCTTGGGAGCAAGTCTCCACTGAACGTGTTGCATGGAGGGCAACTATCAGAATTGGAATAAAGACAGAGGAGAAAATGATTGCAGATAAAGCACACATAGAGCGTGAGAGACGTAAGATGGTGCATGATGGTGGAAATGACCATGTTTTCACATGCATCCACTGTGGACAAACATTTACAACACTAATTGGCCTTATTAGCCACACTCGCCACCGCCATGGGTTGTAGTTATTAAGCCTTTTTGAAGCACAATGTACCAAACTATAGTCTGTCAAGACGGAAAGGTGCCAAATAATATGAAAATTATGATTATGCCTTATATCAGTAACTAGGTCTTCTTCTCATAGTCCATGTCGTTTGATGGTTGTAATCATGTCTGTCTATACCCTTCTCTCTCTTGTGCTGCCAATCATATCTACTACCGACACTCTTCCATGCTATGATTTCGTCTTGACGAAGTGCTTGATACATATTGTAAAGGACTCTTAGTCCCACTATTTTTGCTTTTATACCCATTGTGGTCCACCAAGTCCTGTCTGCCAGCGTTGTTGGTTTCTGTTTGTCAGTGTGGATGACCGCCTCTGCGTCCTGGTCAGATTAAATGCAGATAAATCTACACTTTGCCACACATCTTAGCCGCAATATTTCTTTTGCGCTCGCTCGCTTTGAATTCGAGCGTAGTCCATACACGCTACTCCTAGTAGCCCTGCACTGAATTTTGCGTGTGGATTAGATTTCCCTATGACCAGTCTCCATCGCCATTAAGGCGTACCCACTCCTGAATTTAAAGGTACTTGTAATTTACGTCCCAAAGTAAGGACTAGAGAGAAGTCAACAGTTTATTCCAATCAACCTGTGTAGGGGTTGAAACCCTACCGCAGCATCAGCACACCAGATGTTTAAGAACGTGCGCTCTTGTCCATTCGGCCTTCATTACTTCTGCTTTTCTGTTATTCAGACTAAGTCCTTTGTTTTGACTTTATGTTGCAATTATATCTATCATTTCGTTTCACCTTCATGGACCACATTTCATTCATCATCATAACGCAACTGTTTTACAATTGCCCACCAACCGACATTCCTAGCATATCTTGTATGGATAAGAAGGAAAGAAATGAGTAACCAAGACACAGTGGAATAAAATAAGAAATGTATTGTTCAATGAAAGCATAAATGTATAATGCCATATAATTAAGCAGTTATCTCCCAAAATGACCCTAGTAAGTAGAAATTGGGCCTAATTAGTTCCTTCGCTGAAGAATATAGAGCAATAGTTTTGAAAAACAAAAATTATATTGGCGGCACTTTGGGAAAAAATTATTTGCAAACGTCGAGTCCAATGTATTATAAATAAGAGATTGGTAAATACCATCTCGCAGATGTGATTTAGTGGGAAAATTCACAACCATTACACTGGAGTAATTTCTTAAAGATAATGCATTGAAGATACCTTGAAGAGATTAGAACAAGAATCGTCATGGCGAAAGTAGCCTTTAGCAAGATTCTAACCAATAAAAATATGGGAAAAAAATTCTGACCAATAAAAAACATTCTGACCAATAAAAAAACATTCTGACCAATAAAAAACATTCTGACCAATAAACAGATGTCAATTCAAACGAGAAAAAGAATGTTGGGGGCATACATAGAACCTGTTCTTTTGTATGGATGTGAAACTTGGACAATGTGCAGTCAAGCTGAAAAACATATGATGGCTGCAGAAATGTGGTTTCTGAGGAAAATGCAAGTATTACAGGAGACAAATGAAAATCGTAAAATTGGTTAGAGAAATTATACGTAGACAGTCAAAATTTTTTGGACATATTATGAGAAGAAATGGATTGGAGAACTTGGTGACAACTGGCAAGATCGAAGGGAACAGACCAAGAGGAAGACCGAGAGGAAAATACCTGGATGGCTTGGCCACATGGCATGGAGAGACAGGAACACTGAGCTGATCCACGACTCTGGTGATCGAGTGAAATGGCGAGTCATGACCGCCCACGCTTTCCGGCATGGCACATCATTGATTGAATGCATTTGTCTCGTAATCCTGTCTGGTAGGGCTGGAATCTAATTGATGAAAAAACCTTGGTAGCAACGTTTACAGAAACCCGCTATATTATACTTTTCCTTCCCGTGATCTCTTAATAGCGGGTAAGATCCCTAGAATTCTCAGACAAGTGTGGACAATAGGAGGTCATTCATCAGGCTGCAAACGTTATAAATCAAGCGACAGTTGACAATAGTATAGTGTTATCGTTCTGGCAAACTCAAAAATATTATAAAACATAGCAGTGAATACTTTTATAGTCTTTGGTTTTTCCTAGCGTGATGTTTGCTGTGTGTGTGTTCAAGAGGATCATAAACGTGTTTGAAGAATGCTATTTTCAAGCTGAATGTGTCTGCAGAAACATGAAGATTTCATACGGTCTCTATCAACACATAGAGCACGTAATACAATTGTTTTTGTGAGCAAAGAAGAAGGGAAAAAGCGGATAGTGATGATTACAAGGACGATTATGACGATGACGATGAAGATGGAGATAGTTATAGTTTTTGACGGCGTTGATGTCAATGATAATGATGAAGAAGAGACAGAAAAAGAAGAAGAAGAAGAAGAAGAAGAAGAAGAAGAAGAAGAAGAAGAAGAAGAAGAAGAAGAAGAAGGAGGAGGAGGAGGAGAAGGAGGAGGAGGAGGAGAAGAAGAAGGAGATGCGGATTAAGGTGTAGAATTAGATGAGAAGACGCCGAGAGAAACATTGACGAAGGCAATATGATCCTTTACTTCTCTAATTGATAGGCAACAGATGTGTAACGGAACCAGCAGAAGAGGCCGGCCATTTAAAGAAAGGACAGAGGGAATAACAGAGCCCACGAGAATCTCGATTTATATAGCCCATAAACGGACACTCTCCCGCTGTTTATGCTTCACCTCGTTACTGCAAGGTTAAAGAGGAGCAAGATCAGATGAGATGAGATGGGATGAACGAAAGAACGAACGAACGAACGAAAATCTTTATTTTCAAAGGGTTAAGAATTGGGCACGCAGGCCCGTCTGACATTCTGCCCTTCTTCTCAATTTCCTCTCATACATTCTTTCATTCAACATCACTTATGAAGCAAATTTTTGACAACAAAAGAACAATAGCATTATAACGCATGAAAAATAATCAATAACAAATGACTCACTGAGGCAATGTTTAACATGGGCATTATAAATACCTAAGGAAGGTGTAACGTGCCATACATATGGGAATGTTTTTTGGCTAGTTGTCGTTTGAGATAATTTACCATTATTATTGTCTTTTGTTTTGTTTTTGTTTATGGGGGAATGTAGTCTGTACTGAGGTAGTGTTCAAACAGGTTGCGAATGTATGTATAATGATTGGTGGTGTCTTTGATTTCTTGTGGAAGATTGTTCCACAACTGAGCTGCAGAGTATGCTAAGCTTGTTTTATATAAGTCTATCCTAGGTTTAGGGACATGAAGTATATTTAGTCGTTCGCTATGTCTTGCGTTATATTTAAACAATGGCCAAAGGTAGCTTGGAGCATTTTGAAATAGGATTTTGTGAATTAGTTTGGCCTTATTAAAAAGTAGTCGTTTGTGGAGTGGCAGTAACCACAGACGTAAAGACGTTTATGTAGGTTAGAATTGTAGGTAAGCTTTTCTCCATTAAATAAACGCACTGCCCTTTTCTAGGAGTGAATATAGGCGTTTTGTTATTGATTTGGAGCATCTATCCCAGATTGTGGAGCAATAATCAATATGTGTTTGTATATGGAAAGTATAGAATATCTTTCTTGTGTTTTCGTCAAGGATATTTTTAATTTTGGCAAGTTGGTATACTTTTTCGGCTACTTGTTTAACGAGAGCATGAATATGTGAGTTAAAGGTTAGATTTTGATCTATGATAAGACTCAGTGCCTTGTACTCGGTTACACTCTCTATAGGCATGCTACCAATGTGCAGCTGTAGAGTTCTCTGCGAGTTTAGCGTGTGAAGTCTTCACCTGGTTCCTATTAACATAGACTTTGATTTAAAAATGTTAATTTACATGGGGTTTGCATGACTCCAGTTAACTATACTATTTATTTCCTGTTGCAAGAATAATTCTAGCACATTTGCGATCAATAGCGTTTGTATATAATGTGCAGTCGTCTGCAAATAGATCGCAGGACGACGACAGATATAAGGGAAGATCATGTATATAAATGGCAAATAACAGAGGGCCAAGTATAGACCCTGAGGTACTCAATATTAATGGTAATGGCTTAAGATAAAGATTTATTGTGTGACACTACGGTGAACAATCAAATGAACAAGATTTATAATGTAAATGCTCATTCACTGTGCAGTAAACTTTCGTAAGATACCGTTAAACGCAACAATTAACACAATCACCCTAATCTTAATATGGCGATATTTCGTCCTTCTGTCCAATTGGGAGGTCACATTTGGCGATATATTATCCTTCGGCACTAAATAAGTTAAAGGCAAACGTGAATAGAGATATCGCTAAGAGTGGAATATTTTAAGTAAATAAAAAAGCCCTTTACCCGACTTAGGCGTATTTGACAGACGGTGCTCAATTCATGTTCTAATAGACCAACTTGCACTCATTGGGTGCTGTGATCAGTATCATGGCGGCTGCAATTGCTTCCTATTATATTTTCTGGTATTCATATTAGGCTAACTCGACCTGGTCAATGAAAATTACAAATACTTTCGCCCCGATGTTGATTGGAACCGGGCCGAGAGACAGTCGTCTAGCAGCTACTCTACAGCGGCTCGTTGAATGGTGCTAAATTATAGATAAATAATAGATAGCTAATAGCTGGAAGAGATGAATAATTGTTAGATAATAAATAAGTAAACCCTAACAATCATGGGAGATTGTTGTGGGCGCGAGGCACTGTAAAGGACATGCTACTGAATGAAGGTCATTCATAGGCAGCTTGCCGTCTTGACAGACGATAGTTTGTTACACTGCGCTTCAAAAAAGGCATACTAACTACAACTTATGACGGTAGCGAATGTGACTGAAGAAACCAATTAGCGCTTTAAATGTTCGCCCACAATGGATGCATGTGGGCACATGGTCATTTCCACTATCACGCACCATCTTACGTCTCACACGCTCAGTGTGTGACCTATCTGCGATCATTTTCTCCATTCTCTTTATTCCATTTCTAATGTTTGCCCTCCATGCAACACGATAAGTGGCGACTTGCTCCCAATGTGAAATATAAATCATGTCCCTCTTACACACATCTTTGTGTCGTAGTAGAGGCCACCCCGCGAAATATCTTACCCGTCTGTTCACCAAATTTACCAACAAAAGATGTCCTTTGGTATTCTGCAGTCATCCATCCTCCTAATGTGTTCTATCCATCTAAGCCTACGAAGACTGAGCATAGAACAAACCGTCACACAACATGATCTTTCCAATACTTCAGTATTTGTGATTTTGTCTTGCCACTTAATACCAAGTATTCTTCGCAGACACCGCATATGAAAGCTGTTTAAATGTTTCTCTTGGTGTAAGTTGACCAGGCTTTACTGCCATAAAGAATAGAACAAAGGACTCAGGCTTGATAAGCGATAAGCTTCCTGTTCTCCCAGATTAATTCTCTTCATTGTTGTCGTTCTTTTACCAATCCTGATGTTGATTTCCTGATCTAGAGATAATTTGCAATTTACCTGTCATTCTAGATATTAAAATGGTCTACTATCTCCAGTTCGGCGTCGTCAATAAAGAATGATGGTACCCCATGTGCACATTGTGACATGAATCTATGTCTTCTTGTTGCTAATTGTTAAACCAAATTCAGAACAAGCATTGGAGAATGCATATACTAGGCGTTGCAATTCGGCCTCAGAATTGGTCTTAATTGCAGCATCATCTGAAAACAGCTACTCTCTGATCAGTACCCTATTAAGTTTGGCCTTGGTATTTATTCTCTGAGCATTGTAGAGACCTTCATCTGAGCGTGAGTTAATGTATAACCACCATCCTGATCACGAAAGGCATATTTCAGTAGAAGTGAAAAGTATATTCCAAAGAGGGTGGGAGCTAGTACACAACCATGCTTAACTAAACTCTTAATTTCAAACTCTTCTGAAGTTGTACCATCAAACTTGATTATACCCGTCATGCCTGTGTGAACCGATTCCATAATGGACAGAAGAGTTGGTGGGCAGCCGATATTCTTTCGTGCCTTTGGATAGACCCTCACGACTGACCAAATCATATGCCTTTTGTGAGGTCGATGAAGGCAATAAAGAGTGGCTGATTCTGTTCACGGCAGTTTATTACATTTGTCGCAATGAGAATATATCAATGGATAGACCGATTCCGTTTAAAGCCATACTCTGATTCAGGGTAAACTTGATGTCCCAGAACTTGAAGTCTGCGCAGAACAATTCTGGCAACTACTTTCCCAACGAATACACAGAAGTGAGATACACCTGTAGATGTTACAGTCACTCCGATCCCCCTGTTTCCTGTACAATGAATGAACGAATAAATAAATAATTGTTAGATAGTAAATAAATAATTAGATAATGCGACAAAATACTGACTATCTTATAGGACAGTTACATCAAGTGAAGGGCATTAGATCAAACGAAAAAAACAAAACAAATCGCAGCCTTGAATGGGATGCGACCACATGATCACAGCACCGGTAGGTAACGTTCTAGCCATCTACACCCGCCGCTTTCGGTACTATTTGCGTAGTAGTTGAAGCCCCGGTGATTGCATACATCCTAGTTGTCGGTTTTGTGAAGTGAGATGATCAGTTGCCTCCCTCTCAGTTGTCTTAATTCTATAATCAAGTGTTAGTTTTCCGACTGAATACGTCGACATGATTCCACGAGATAATTCTGAACGATTCACCATAACTACACAAGCCAAACTCTTAGCTCAGTGTCAGACTTCAGCTGCATATCCTTTATAGGATGTAGTAGTCAAACCCCAGCATTTTTTGGCTGTTCGTGATTCCTTGGCAAGTTTACGTTCAACAGTGTGGCATTGCTTTCTGAACAACCGGCACCCATACCATTTAATTTAAAAAAAAAAAAAACTAACGCAAGGCGGTCTGCTGCCAAATCGCCCGCAGTAGTGTTTCAAATGTGGTATGCGAGATAACAAGCTGCGTCAGTAACCCATTTTACACGTAACCGGCTTCTTCAGAAGGTGATGTAAACCAAACATTGCAGATCACGACTCTCTATCCTCCTCCGCCTTCGTATCATTTAGTAAAGTTAACGCCTAGTTTGTCATTTGTTACCACCTGTTCAACCTTCCCTCATACATCATGCGCTGTCTTAATAAGCTTCCCTTGCCTTGCATTTCCCCACATAAGGCAACGTTCTCTGTTCCCTTTCGTCTATTCATACCGGCTCTGTGTTGATGGTTGTGCGAACGCGATTCGCAATTCGGCTTACCGCGTTTGAAACACAGCAGCGAACTGGTTTTCATGCAATGGTATGAGTACCGGTCGTTCAGAAAGCAATGGCAAACTACAGATAATTTGAAAAATTATATATAGACAAAAAAGTGAAGAAACAAATTACATAAAGACAAACAAGTGAGAGAATCTCCCGTGTGTTGCCTGGGCCCATAAGGGAAGCAAAGAATAGCAACACTGTAGCCTACCACGCATGTCGTAAGAGGCGACTAAGGAGGCTTGATGGTTCCGTCGCCCTGCTACTGAGTGAGTGCGTGGCGCGACACTGTGAGCTGTGAGTTTCGTGTGAAGTGCTTTTGAATCTACCCAAGTTTTTATTTTTAGAACTTGACTGCATGTTCGGAGCGATGGCAGGTGGCTATGTCCCAAAGTTGACCAGTTTTTGCCTTATGCAGAAATGCGTGGCTGCTGGGCTTCTGGTTGACTGCCACTGCCGTCGGTGATGAACTGTATGTTCGTGGACTGTGTAGGTGAACATCTAGGAAACATCCAGATAGGAAAATGACTGCCGATTCCATCAGAGATGAACTGGGTGTTTCGTGGGGGAATGGTGTGTTGACATTCTGGCGGCGGCATTATGCACAGTGTATCTGTGCAGGCTGTTGTTTGTCGAGACTCCTGTCTTTTCCACTTTTCACATTGGGCAGTGGGGAGCGTTTTGTGTGATATTCACTGGCACAGGAACGGAGCATAAAGGGGACGACCCGTTGCTGTGAAGTTGGAACTGCGACTAACTAACTAACTAACTAAGTGAGAGAATAAATGATATGTAGATAGACGCGCGGAAGAACAGATTGTGTGAACGCAAACAAATAAAAGAACAATAATATCAACACACACACACACACACACACACACACACAAACACACACACACAAGCTAAAGAATGACTCACATACAGATAATAAAGTGAAAGAACAAATTGTGTGAAAACAAACAAGTAAAAGAACAATCGTATCAACACACACACACACACACACACACACACACACACACACACACACACACACACACACACACACAAGAATAACTCATATACAGATAATAAAGTGAAAGAACAAATTGTGTGAAAACAAACAAGTAAATGAACAATCGTATCAACATACACAAAAAAGCTAAAGAAACGTCTCATATACAGACCAAAAAATGTGAATGAAAGAATAGATCGTATAAAAAATAAACAAGTGAAAGAACAAATTGCATGTTGACAAAACAGTGAAAGAAGAGGGAAAAAATCATACAATGACAAACACGTGAAAGAAAAAAAAAATAACCCAAACAAGTAAAAAAGAAAATCACATACAGACAAGCAAGTGAAAGAAACAAATAACAATCAATGTGACCTATGTCACGGAACAGTACATGTCACTAAGTATTGCCATGTGGTGATAATTCCGCTGTCTGAGACATTCTATTTCAATTACCCACCCATATAAACTGCCGTCATATTGTCTGGGGCAAGATGTGCTTGCTGCAGGATGCTACCATCCCCTGAGACCAGTCATCGTCATCTGTGTAACGCAACTGACAATTAATAACTACAGTAGACGAGTAGCATATCACCACTTAACGGACCACTGCTTTGTGTGTGAGAGGCTGAAGAAGAGATATATGCGCTTGAAACGTAAGTTATATTGCACTTTACTCCCTATTGTTGACATAACTATTTTTATCTCTGCCTTTAATTCTTTTCTAAATGTTTTTCAAGATGTCCCACAATTTTATTCGTCTTGCGTGTCATAGATAAGGGAGTGGGCTTATAGATCAATGTAGTTTATTACGGTCAGGTGTTCTCAGTGTGTGATCCATGCAGCGCCAGCCCCGTTTCTTCATCTAATGATTTACTTTTAAAGAAGGAGTTGAGTTGAGTTGAGTCAAGAACCGACATCACTGCACTCAGGACATTCCCATACGTGCTCCGTCCCCTCGTTCAACAGCCAGCGAAGAGTCATACTACTAATCGTACCCACCTCTATCTGATTAAAAGTTCTCCTGGTCTTGCCTCTCAGTTTTGAGATTCTTCCAGAACCCTGCCGATCCCCCGCAATCTCATTCTTTCCACATATGGGTTCTCAATCTGTTCCTCCGCCTTCTCCACCTGGTCCCACAAGCGCACGACCACCTCCCCCTTGTCCATAGTCAAAATTCCACCAAGAGGTGCATTCCCTGCTAGCCTATCAGCCTGTTCATTCCCCAGTGCACCCGCACGGCCAGGGCAAAATATCCATACAATTCTCACAATCTGTGACCTCTGAAGCGACGAGAGCCATTCCACACGAAACATTCCTTTCTCCACCTTGCTAAGCATACTCTTTGAATCCGTAATGAATACAACGTGCGTTGCAGTAGTCTCCTCTAGCCACCGGAATGCCGCTGTTACTGCCCCCACCTCCATTCTCATGCTGGAGGTCGTAGTCTCATATGCCAGACTCTCCTTTTTCAAGACTAGCCCATTAGCCTTTGATTAGACTTTTTAAGGACCTCTCCATGAGCTCTGCATAGGTGATTATGTAGAGTTGGTTTGTAGACTATTAAGGTGGTATGACTTTCTGCCATACCAATTAAATATCAATATTCTACGAAGGCACTAATTAATGCATCTTTGTTGTTAATTAGTGATTCTTCTAGTGGTCGCCGTATTTCTGATTCATACAGGAGTACTGTTTTGACACTGGAGTTAAATATTCCATGTTTACTGCTTAGTTTTATGTCCTCAAAAGAGGGGTTAAAAGGCGAGATGATTGCCTTAACTGTATTGGTTGTTATCCTATATGGCTCTGTCGTTTCCGCAGGCTGACCTGCTGAATTCGTCACACAAAGCCGGAACTCCACAGCTCCAGCGGCGACCAGCAGGAGTCTCCGTGAAAATTGCACTCGTGAACCAAACGTCATATCCTGGAATAGAACCAACAACCTTCGGAGCCCGAGGCAGTCAAGTTATTATCTTTTACTTTCATACACTTCTTTGTCCTACGAAAACTCACCTTGCCTTTGTTTTACTTATGTTAATGTATCTGTTCTCCCTTCTTTGTTTACATTACTGCATCAATGCATGTTTGATTCCGTCTCTTGAAGTGAGACTCCAACAAGGGAGATCAGGTTGTTATTTGTTTGGTTTCATTTCATTGTATATGTGTATCACTGTCTTTCCCTATCATAACTATCATGAGGCCTCTTTCACAGTGTCCGAGAAAACCACAATTCTTGCTATTACGAGGAGGCTTCAAATGAAAACCTTAAAAGTGTGAAAGAAATTACAATATCCATGACATTGTCTTGTAAACCTGTCGATATTGTTGTTAATGTAATCAAGAGTATTTAGCAGGGAACATCACTGTATAGACGAACACGTTGACATCATAAAGCCAGTTTAAAGATGGCCGCCACACTTTAGACATGCACCAAAGAGGAGTAGCGTTCTGTTATTCGTTTGTTTTTCTTTTCCGAACAATGAAGGGATGAAGCCTATAGAAATTCATCGCCGAATGAAGGCCCAGTATGTATGAGTGGAGTTAAGGTTAAAGTTAGTGGCATTTCCTTTACAGGACATCGCAGCCAACACCAGCATTTTTGCTGTTTTGATCTCTTGGCAAGTTTACGTACAATAGTTTGCCATTGCTTTCTGAACGATAAGCACCCATACTATTTCGTTAAAAACCAACGCAAGGCAATTTGCTGCTAAATCACCCGCAGCTGTGTTTTGAACGCGGGTATGCGAAATTACGAACTTCGCCGTAACTTCTTCGCCATGAAGCCGGCGTGAGTGCAGTAGGACGTTTAAAAACGGCGTGACTTCTGTGACAGACTGTTCACGACAGTTCAGGCACCGAGTTGTGAACCCAGAGTGGTTACACACGTAACCAAAAGAATTGTTTTCTACAGGAATACAAGCATATTATCGGCCCCGTAGGACTTACATAGAACGCAGTGTTGACTTCTTCTTCTTCTTCTTCTTCTTCTTCTTCTTCTTCTTCTTCTTCTTCTTCTTCTTCTTCTTCTTCTTCTTCTTCTTCTTCTTCTTCTTCTTCTTCTTCTTCTTCTTCTTCTTCTTCTTCTTCTTCAGCGCTCCGAGCCATCGAGGTTCTTTGCTGCAGATACAATCCGTCTCCATTCGTCTCTCTGGTTGACCTTCTCTTGCCAGTCGATGATTCCAGTGTTGATTACATCGAAAAATTATGCATTCGTTCTGTACATTTTCAGAATATATTCATTTAAAAAAAACAAAAAAACATTGAAGGTTGTCATTTGAAGCCCCCTAGTATATACAATGGACCTATCTAGACAGCAAGGCAGACAAAGCTGGAGGAATAGATAAAGTCGTCAAAATAAGAATTAAAAAATGGCAAGTTGATACTTGTGTAGTACTAAACGATTTATTGGCGTCAAAAGAAATCTACATTTGTGGCAAAATTACAATACTTATTCTAATGTTAAATCAGTACTGCTGTATGTATCAGAAACATGGGAAATAGCTAAACTAATTACACATAAACTGTAAACAATCATTAATTGGTGCCTGCGCAAAATAAAAAGATTAAAATGGTATTACGGAGTAATCAATGTGGAGCTCAAGGAGAGAACCAGACAAATACCAGTAAATCACGGGGTGATGAGAAAATGCGGGTGCTGGATATGACGCACACTGAGATCACCATCATCAAGTGCCATGCCGGCTGGCCTAGGCGTTCATGTCTCTCCAAATATCTCCGTCTTTGGAGTTCTGGATCAACTCTGCTGCTGATATTCTTCCATGCCACCGTCTCAATCAATCCAGCAACATTTATCTCGGTCAGGCATCTAGCTCTCATCCCTTCGATGTTCTCCAAAGCTCATGATATGGGAGTTTGAATTGTCTGTGTGAATATGTGTGTTGTATATTTCAGCTTTAGTTTATGTTGAGTGATTTCTGCAGTTTCTTCGAGCATGAAAAAGAAAGAGGCGGCCACGTAAACGATGGACAGAAGGAATCACTAGACATATAAGTAACATTTTATGAATTGCTTTTTAATTATATAACGTGCATAGCTGGATACCTCTTGAAAAAAGAAATCCAACGGTACCTTATTCAAGTCTGCGGGTCAATTGTAAGCTGAAATATCAATATTTGTGTGACAGTTTATCATTTATTATAGACATATAGAAAAAAAACAACGATTTTGAACTTTTCACTGTTTGTGATACTACCTACACACTCACACAATTGTTGATTCCACTCATGCCAAATGAGATTAACACAGCGGCCCGTCTAACTCAATGACATATAACTCTGCCAGTTTATACACACACACACACACGCGCGCACACACACACACACACACACACACACACACATATATATATATATATATATATATATATACACACACACACACACACACATATATATATATATATATATATATATATATATATATATATATATATATATACATATATATATATACACATCTCCACGCCATGCTGTGATGACGTCAGACGAGCGCAGACTGCACGTGCAGTCTTGTCAACAGGAAGCCGACAGTGTAGATGCATTTTGACAAAAGATGTTCCGTTGGAAAGATGAAAAATTATCAATGATCTGGTCTTTTTAGAGTGATGAAAAATTACACATAAGTACAATAAAGGGTGTTGAATGTAAACATGCATTCATTATAATCGCTCTGAATATTCCATAACAATAGTAAATTTTCCTAGTTGGAGTAAAACTGCCATCTCCCGGCATTGAAATACCGCATTACAACATGCGATGTTCATAATTTTAGTGGGAAATTGTTTGCCAACTTAAATGGTCGAAAATTACAAAATACACATAAAAATGGATGATAAATTTAATACTGTATAGTATAACAATGTAATGCGTTTCATAAAACGGTATTTATGGGTTTACTTACCGCTTAGAATAGACAGGCTGGTTCTCCGGTATAACAAGGATTCTCGAAGCGCCAGAAATGCACAACGCAAACCTGGGTGGAAAAAAAAACTATATCAAGTAATCGATGTCTCTCTCTGGCTGTGGGGTTACAACACTTTCTCTCTGTAATCCCGTTTATCACGCAGAGTCTCGTAGCGGAGCGAGAGCTGAGGCGGTTCGACCCCCGCTCGTGACTTGCGGGATACTGAGCCGGCCGCTCAAAAGCAATGGCAAACTACTGAGCGTGATCTTGCCAAGAGATCAACATACAGCTGAAAGATGCTGGTGTTGACAGCTAAGTCCTGTAAAGGATATGCTAAAAAACAATAAAAAAATAAAAATAAAAAGTACCGTATACGTCATTAAATCGGAGACACAAAAACAAGAAACCAAAAATTAAAGCTAAAATTCTCCAGTAAAATTCGGCAAAACTAAAACGCAGTGCCTAGGAATTACAGAGTCTATGGGAATCTCGATACATGCAGCCCGTGAACGGACACGCTCCCTCTGTTTATGCTTCACCTCGACACCGCAAGGTACAAAACGAAACTCATTACATGAGATGAGATGATTTCTGCAGTATGTACCAAACGAGATGCAGTGAAATATGCCAGGCAATAAATAGAGCAGTATCTTGGTTGTGTCTTTACTTTTCACATTCACTACGGGATTACATTGTTTTGAACAATGTTTATGTTCTTGTTTATATTCATAGTTTATTGCTGCATATATCATTCTTTACATACATGTTTTTATCCCTGCTTATCCCTGTTTATATCCTTGGTTACACTGTTCTGTAAACTATTGTTTACTTATTTATTTAAACCCGTTTTTATATTCTTATTTACATCCTTGCTTACAACCTTCTTTATTTGATGGAAAAACTATTGCTGGATACTATCCGTACGCACATAATCTAAGTGTACTTTCCACGGTGTGTCTGATCATTGACAAACTTGTGGCTGCCGCTGCTGTATGGAGTAGCCAATTATTCCTAGCCACAGACGTTTTGTGTGGAACAGCACAATTGGTCGTCCCAGTTTACAGAGCTGATGGGCTGGTGTAGAAGTCATGTTTGGTGCAGACAGCCTCGGGGAGTTTTGTTTGAAAAATAAACATTTTATTTGTAGAGTACGAAGTGAAAACACCGGCGTCGTTGAAGCCGGACGGCGGTGTTGTGTGCAGCGGTTGAAAGAAAAGTTACACATTCAAAGACAAGGAATGTTTGATAATATTAGACGGCGAAGGAGGTGTGGATTTAGGACAAGAAGAGGGAGGAAGAGAAGGGAAGAAATAGATTTAGAGAGAGGGAGAGAAATTGAATGAGACTGAGAAAGAGAGAGATTGTAATAGAGAGAATGACAAAAAAAGAGATAGAATGAGAGGATTGGAACTGAGAGAGAGGAAGAGTGAGATTGAGACAGACAGAGACAGAGAGAGAGAGAGAGAGAGAGAGAGAGAGAGAGAGAGAGAGAGAGAGAGAGAGAGAGAGATTGAGACAGAGGTAAAAAGAAAGAGAGTGGGAGAGAAATTGTAAGAGAGAGACTGACAAAGAAAGAGATACACTGAGAGAGAAAGAGATTGAGAAGAAATTAGGATTGAGAGAGAGGGAGAGAGAGAGAGAGAGAGAGAGGGGGGGGGGTGAGAGTGAGATTGAGAGAGAGACACAGAGAGAGAGAGAGAGAGAGAGTGGAAGAGATTGGGAGATGGAAAATAAAAGAAATAAAGAATGAGAGCTAGACAACAGTCATCGGTAGGATACAGCATGTGCTTGTAGCGAAGTCTTTGTGTTGGATCTTCAGTGTTTATAGAGACAACAAGCAGAAATGCTAGAAACCGAAGTAACGCAATGTGAAACCTTCACTCCAGAACAATGGACGTCTATATTTATCAAGAACAGTCATGGATGGTTGTTATGGAGCATGCATCTTTCCCATTGCAACATACGCCTGTGAGACATGGACACTTACTAAACAAGCTGAACAGCGCATAAACGCCTTTGAATATAAATGTTATAGACGAATTCTATGAATATCTTGGGTAAAGAAAAGAACACATGCATTCATACTTCAAGAGTTGAATATTGAGGAGGGTTGGCTATTATAGACGATAAAACAAAAAAATTGAAGTATTTTGGTCACTTGAAACGTCACGAAAGTTTGGAGAGAACAATAATGGAAGGGTATATGCCTGGGAAGAGAGGAAGAGGAAGGCCAAAGAGAAGATGGGTGCAGGATGTGGCGGATGATCTCCAGATGGCTGTATCAGACTCGGGACATCTTGCTTGTGATCGAGAGGTTTTCCGGACGGTTGTTATGGGAGCAAGGTTCTGCAAAGGACATGCTACTGAATGAATGAGTGAATGAGTCATGGATGTCCAATAAAGAACCTCCACAACTGAAAAGATTTAGAACAAAAAAACTCTTTCACTTCACATGTTCATTGAAAATAGTTAGTTGCATATCCGTTTCCTTACCTCGCAGTCAACCTCAGAATTTGTGGTTGTTTGAGATTTCTTGGCAGGTTTACATTCAGTAGTTTGCCAGTGCTTTCTGAACGACCGGCACTCGTACCACTGTATGAAAATCAGCGCAATGCGGACTGCTTCCAAATCGCCCGCAGCTGTGTTTCGAATTGGGTTAGTGGGATTACGAACTGCACATGTAATCCCTTTGCCACAGTGCCGTCATTGAAAATTATCCCTATAATTTCTGGACACGGGTGTTTACGGATGGTTTTGTCAAAAAGACCGTAATTTAAAGATGCACCTGAATCTACGCAACAAAATCAATCGGAAACGCTGAGACGTTCTCCATAGCGGCACGAAAAGTATATATTAATGTCGTACTAAATGGTACGGGCGCCGGTCGTTCAGAAATCAATGGCAAACTACTGAACGTAAACTTGGCCTGGAATGACAGCAACGTCCTGGAAAGGATGTGCAACTAACACGCTTTACCCACGTTGGGCATATGGTGCCATATCCAAACTTTTCTAAACCATTCGGCACATGGTAGTCGATGTGGTCAGTATCACCCCGGTCGCATTTACTTCTAAAGACTTGTATGGTACCACTTCTAGGTTGGGTCTACTTTGGAAGCCATGTCAGTTTCAAAAAATTCGAATCCGCGCCGATGAGGTTCGAACTCATTCCCAGCACGCGGGCAAGTCAAGCCACTATGCTACCGCGACCTACTGGACAAAAATATGTAATAAAGGACAACTTAAGAATGCTGTCTACAAGAACATAATTAATCCTGCAGTAGATATCAGCCCGTTATGGTCTCCCTGAAATTAAAAAGGCAAACAAAATAGCAAAGGCTGCAGAAAGCACGAGCAATTTAATCCATTTCAAAGCTTTAGACAGGTAAAAACACCACTAAAGGAGTCTTTAAGGACAAGTTAGGAAGAAAGAAATTGGAAACTACCGACCAGAGAACGACAGCTTAAATGAGCTAGACAGAAACGTGCAGACCAGAATCTTCAGAACTGGGCATTGTAGACTTCGAACACATCTCTACCAAATGAGTCTGACTCTGCCACTTGCACATGGGAGCACCAGAGCAAACATCAGATCATGACCTAAAAGACTATTCCGACATCGCCAGAGGGAGAGAGAGAGAGAGAGAGAGAGAGAGAGAGAGAGAGAGAGAGAGAGACAGACAGACAGACAGACAGACAGACAGACAGACATACTCTACTCCTGGAGACACAACACTAGGCGACACAAGTCCTCGCGTGAGCATTTCTGTTAGTGACCCACGCCGGAATAGATGCCTAGTCAACGTTGATCGCTGAAGAAAATAACATCGTTATTATTATTATTATTATTGTTGTTGTTGTTGTTGTTGTTGTTGTTGTTGTTGTTATGATACACGTTGTTGAGTTATTGTTGATGCAGTTGTTGTTTTGTTGTTCTTCTTCTCCTTCTTCTTCTTTTGCTTGTTCATCTACCTATTCTTATGTTTACTACTACCACCACCACCACCACCACCACCACCACCACCACCACCACCACCACTACTACTACTACTACTACTACTACTACTACTACTACTACTACTACTACTACTACTAAAGGCTTGCGAACTTGGTTTGTGAGCCATTTACCAGATGTTCGAAACGCAACGGTTACCAATTTGGGAGCAGACTGTTTCGTTGTTTTAACGTGATAGTATGGGAGCCGATCGTTCAGAAAGCAATGGCAAACTCGTCAACGTAAACTTGCCCAGACATCAACAACAGCAGTGGTGGTGTTGACATCGATGTCCTGTAAATAGGATATGACAAAACAAAAATTGAATTTATAACCACCCATTTTCCCCATGTCTAAATTTATCTCCATATTTAACGCTAAATAACAGTTCACAATACCCGCAGATAATCGCCTTGACCTAAAAATCTCAAATCCCAAAGTGTTATGAAAACAAAAAAAAACGTATGCAGGCACAGCAGGGTTTCTTCCATAGGAAATGCTGATATTTTGACCACAGCTGCTTCCATCATATTGTGAATGAAAACGATTCTGACCGTTGCAGTGAAATTAAACATAAACAGTAAAAATAAACTGAATGAACTTTCCCACGCACGAGGCGTACTCGATAAATGGTGCTGGTCGGATACTTTTATAGAACTTTTAAAGAACTTTTATAGAACTTTTAGCACTCAGTGGCTAATGTGGCCAGTACCACACCGACCGCCTATTCTTCCCAGAATATTTCCAGGAAGCCTCTTTGTCTTCCGTTACTCTCTCCCCATATGCAGGGTGTATTTTTAATGACTAGAGATTTTGAAAATATTGCCGTTCCAAGTTTTGTATTTTGTATTTACCTTTTATGTTGCATGAACTCTATGGTGGGTAAATTCAAAACTTGGAACGGCAATATTTTCATAAACACTCATTACACGTCAATTACAATTAACAGTCATTAAAATTACACCCTGTATAGCGGAGTGCGTGTATACAGACAACGTGTGGGCGTGTGTGCGTGTGTGTGTGTGTGTGTGTGTAGACTTAAATCGATAGTAGGCAGACTGACGGACAGTCAGACAGGCACAATGTAAGGAAGTCCCGATGAGTCGAGTAAAGACTACAACAGTGATCTTATTTCTATATGTCTTCCAGGTCTCTACCGTCGCCCCGAATTCAAATATAATTCCCTTTGAAGTGACGGCAACAATGGCTTTTCATCTCAGTAGCTTCCTTACAGGTATCACGCCACCAAGTAACAGGAACACGAAACCAAGTCATTTTACCTACTGAACTCTCTCTCTCTCTCTCTCTCTCTCTCTCTCTCCTCTCTCTCTCTCTCTCTCTCTCTCTCTCTCTCTCTCTCTCCTCTCGCGTGAGTGCGCGCACGCTCTGTGTGTGTATGTATGGTCTTTCTGTCTGTCTTTCTATCGCCTTCTCTTTCTGCCTGTCGCTCTTCCCCTCTCTGCCTCTCTCACACACGTTGTCACTCTTTCTTCTCTATTTCTCTCTGCGTCTCTCTCTCTCTCCTCTCCTCTCTCTCTCTCTCTCTCTCTCTCTCTCTCTCTCTCCTCTCTCTCTCTCTCTCTCTCTCTCCGTGTGCCTACATTTTGTCTGTCTTTCTCTATGTCTTTCTATCGAGCGCGCAATGTCTCTCTGTGTCTGTCTCGCTTTCCCTGTCCGTGTCTCTCACTTTGTCTCTGTTTCTGTCTCTGCCTGTCTCGCGCACTCTCTCTTTCTTTTTCTTTGTCTGTCTCTCTCGCTTTGTCTCTCTTTCTCTCTCTCCGTTTGTCTCTTTTTCGCTCTCTTCTGTATGCCTATCTTTCTCTTATTGTATCTCTCTCAAGTTGTCTGCCTGCCTGCCTGCCCGCCTGCCTGCCTGCCTGCCTATCTGTCTGTCTGTCTGTCTGTCTGTCTGTCTGTCTGAACTATAAACCTGACAGTGGTTATTAGAATATTGGACTTGCAGTTTCCACTGAGATGTAACTTAATTTAGCTCGTAATTGGCTCATTGGCAAGTTGGTAGTTTGTTTTGTTTGTTTGTTGATTGTTTGGTTCATTGGTTTTTCGGTTGTTTGATTGGTTGGTTGTTTGGCTGCTTTGTGGGCTGGTTGCTTGGTTGCTTGGTTCATTGGTTGTTTAGTTGCTTGATTGCTAGGTGTTTTGGTTGGTTAATAGGTTGCTTGGTTGGTTGGTTGTTTTGTTAGTTGGTTGGTCGGTTGTATGGTTCGCTGTTTGGCTGGTTGTGTGGTTTGTTAGTTGGTTGATTGGTTGTTTGGTTTCTTGGTTTATAGGATTTAACTTTGAAGAAATGCTTTCAGAAAGAAGAGATAAATACACAAAAGCAAAATAACATTTGTTAAACAATAGTGCAACAAAACATAAATAAATGCTATTAGAGACAAAACATGTGCACAGACAAATCAAAGATTTAACATGTAGAAAAATAAGAATGTTTGAAATCAATGACAGGAAAGATATTAATGGGAGAATATGTTTTGATAAAGATATCAAATAAATACATTAGAGTATTGTTTCACGGAAAAAGTGCAGAATTGCGAACAAGTAGATAAGCATAGCCGAATGGATACATTCGCTCTTCAACTTGTGATGTGCTGATGCCGAGGGAGATTGGTAATTTGTTGTTGTTGTTGTTGTTGTTTTGCACATAACTTACAGGGCTTTGCAGTCAAAATCAGCATTTTTTTCAGCTGCTGTTGATGTACTAGGCAATATTACGCTCAGTAGTTTACCATTTCTTTCTGAGCGACCGGCTCACATACCCTGTAAGTTACCAACGCGGCGATAACCGCTACCGATTCTCGCGCAGGTTACGTTACTCAGGAGAATATACGGGATTACGGAGAAAGACGTTAACATCTAGACCAAGGAGACCGGCGTAATACTGGTATTCATATATTATGGCTTCAATATTTTGTTGCCGATATTGCTCATGGTGGTGGGGGGAGGGGGAAGGGGAGGGGTAATAAGGAAAGATAATCCACGCTAACTGACGCAAAATTTGTCCAGTGCGCTAAAAGTAATCACGGTGTATTTTTATAGACTGCGCAGTGTTTGAAAATATTGCTTGTTCAAGTTTTGTATTTACCTATTATGTTGCATGAACTTTACAGAGGGTGAATACAAAACGTGGAACGGCAATATTTTCAAACACTGCACAGCCACTAAAAATACACCCTATATATGGACTACACTTGATTTCAAAGCAAGCGAGCGTAAAGCAACGAGAAATAAAAACAGAATAAGTAAATTAGAATTACCACCTTTACTAAAAATGTATTTGGAAATAAATGCGGTTGGCGTGAGAGTGACTACATAACCCACAAAGAACCGATTGATCTATTAAAACATATCGAAGACCCATGACAGAACGCGTTACTTACTGTTTACCTGTTTAAAACGAAGAAGCCTTTGGCTCTGTCATAAACTGTGAGCTAGTTTCATGTCCTTTACAGAATGTTGCAGTCGACCCCAGCGTTTTTGGGCTAGAACACAGGTCTCCCAATTCGAAGACCCCGGTTTGACTCTCCTTGAATATCAAGAAAACAGTAACGATATCAAAGAAAAATGTGACACCAAAATGCGAAATAGAAATAGAAGGGAAAATTCTTAACCAAGTGGATAGTTTTAAATACCTAGGGGCATTTATAACATTAGATGAAAGATGCACAACAGAGAGCGGAATAGGGCAAGCAAAGGATGCATTTCGGACAATGAAGAGTATCCTATGCAATAAGTCACTGTCATTGAATGTAAGAAAGAGAGTGTTGAAATGCTATATAGAACCAGTTTTTCTGTATGGCAGTGAATCTTGGAATGTAAATGAACAAATTAGGGAGAACTTGGAAGCAACAGAGATGTGGTTCCTTAGACGAATGTTGCGAACTCCTTGGACTGCCAAAGTAATTAACAACGACTGCCTGAAAGAGACGAATGAAACTAGAACATTATATACAACAATAAGAAAGAGACAAACCTCTTTTTTGGTCATGTGATGAGAAGACAGGCATTGGAGAAAATCTTGACAGCTGGAAAGATCGAGGGGGTGGAGAGGCCGAGGCAGACCAAGGGAAATGATGCTAGATGGATTGAGACGGTGGCATGGAGGAATATCATCAGCAGAAGTTGATCCAGAAAACCAAAGACCGAATCTGTTGAAAGTCATGAACGCTTATGCCAGCCGGGATAGCACTTGATGATGATGATGATGATGATGATGATGATGATGATGATGATGATGATGATGATGATGATGATGATGATGATGATGATGATGATGATGACGTGTTTGAATCCTGGGTCAGATGATGAAATATTTTCTTTAGGGGGTAACAAAAAACCCTAACGTGAACAGTTCGCGGCGACTGCTCTAGACCCAACTCCTCTGGCTCAAGATATCCTCCTGCCCCACTCTCCTGTACCACAAGGCACTATTGGCAATAATGACAGTTGACTGTTATGATTTACTAGGCCAGTAGTTTTCAACCTTTTTTGGCCCATGCACCCCTTCACCATATGTTCAGAATGTCATTTCCCACCCCTCCCTTTCGTATTTCCTCCGTATAAATTCCCCCTCCCCTACACAGTATACGTACCGAACACGAACGAACAACACTTTATTTCAAAGGGTAAGATTGGGGCACGCAGGCCCGTCTAACATGCTGCCCCGTCTATCACTCTCCTCTTCATACCATTATTTCATTCCAAACATCATTCAAGGCTAACAGAGAAACAGTAACAATATAAAGATATGCATTTCCTAAAGGCCATGGGCAAAATGCGAACAATCAAGACTACACGACACAGTAAATCAGATAATGATCTGACACACTTGTTATAGCCAATGTGGAAATCTACTGGCCTACCAAAGGGGACTGGCTGTTATACTAGGGTTTTGTATTATTATTCATTATCTCTATTATTAAGGGGGAAGAGAATCAGTACTGAGATAGTGTTCGGTAATTTGCGATTATACTATGAATAGGGATGGTGACTGTCTTTGATTTCTTGTGGAAGATTGTTCCACATGCTGAGTGCAGAGTACGTAACGCCCTTGTTTGTATTAAGTCAATCTATGCCTTCGGAATATGTGTTATATATTAAAACGTTTACTGTGTATAGCAATTATATTAAACAATGGCCCCAAATGGTAATTTGGGGCCATTCCGAGGCAGTATTTTGTGAATTTAGTTAGCTTTATTGAAACGCAGGCGTGTCGCGAGGTGTGTAGTAACTGAAGCGTTTATACCGGCAGGATTCGTCAGATAAGGTTGTTATAAATTAGACTAGGGCACGTTTATGAGTGAGTTAAAGTCGCTATTGGGTTTGAATTAGAATACTAAACGTCATGATTGTAGACGCAGTAGCAAAGTGTTATGTTGTATATGAGAAGTATTCGAATAGTTTCCTTGTGTCCTCATCAAGGAAGTTTTTTAATTTTG
>JACEFZ010028305.1:0-12500 GCA_014155875.1 Cepaea nemoralis
CTTGAAATGCCATGACTAGCTGAAAACGACCGGCAATGAGTCATTGGCATGTTGGAGACCGGAATGAGCTCGCGGGCCATTTCCAGAAGGATGGATTGCCACCAGAGCACTATCGTACGTCTCAATGAACGTTACGAAACCACTAGTAGTGTCCTGGATAGACTTTGGAGTGGGCAATAACAAGTTACTACCCTTGCGCAAGATCGTCTCCTAAGCAATCGTTTTCTCCCGGCAAGTCAAACAGCAATAGTTGGTAGACATGGGCAGGTCTCTTGAATGACAGTCATACGACGACTCAGAGGTACAGGCTTTACTGCAAGACGACCTAATGTTGGGCCAAACTTAACATACAATCATCGTCAGCAGCGCGTGCAATGGGCAGAATAACGTCAGATGGACTAGACTGCAGGGAATGCTGTCCTATTCACAGACGAGAGCAGATTAAACCTATCCTTTGCTGATGGACGTATGCCTATTTGGCGACGGTGTGGAGAGCGCTTTGCAGATTGCTGTGTTCGTCAGTACAACTGATTTGCAGTATTCACATTTGGGAAGGATCCAGATTTCACCACCGCTTGCCTCTTCACGACTTCCATGGAAATATTAATTCTGTAATATATCGAGATGAGGCATTAATTGCAGACTTGCAGCTGCTCCAGCAGGATAACGCACGTCAGCATCTGTAATGCACAGATTGATGCATTACACAGCAATATCTACAGCAGAAGAATATTGTGACGATTGATTGGCCTGCCCTAACACCAGACATGTCCCTATAGAACACCTGTGGGCCGAGCCTGGACGCAGAGTCTATAGACAAGGTTCTGCAGCTAATCTGTAACAGCTTGAAGCTGTTCTTACACATGGGACTTGATTCCCCGGAATTTCCTTCAGAGACGTGTCCGTTTCATGCGGAGCCGCTGCCAGGCTTGTTTGCAAGCAACACGGTGGACATAACAGATACAGAGGATAGTGTGAATAAATTTGTGTATTGTGATTGTATTTTTGGTTGGTACCTTTCCTGTACAGAATACAATGGATTTCATAACAATTAAAGGTACACATTAATGACCAGGACGGATTAATAGGAAAATGAATAAAGATTCAAAGTATGTAAACTTGTAAACACTAATATTTATATTTCATACTCTGTTCTTGGATTATATAGGTTGTCCGTTCGTATATATACTTGCCCTGCTCTGTAGTTGGCATGAAACAGAATAAAGAAACAGCAACGCTAATGACAGTTTCGTCGGATAGACCTGTTGTCCGTTCCCCTGCCTCAAGCCTTCCTGTTTTCACGGAGCTTATAATATCCTTTTTCATCCTCACGCGTGCCGGCCCGTCTCTTCTTCTAGTAAGGATGCCTTTCATGAAGTAAAGGACTCTTCTCATCTCCTAGAGTCTTAGCGTGTATATGGTGCAATATCCATATATTTATAAACAAATCGGGACTCGGTTAGTGTTGTCAAATCCCTCATCTCTTCTCATCTTGTTCCTCTTGTACCTTGCGGTGTCGAGGTAAAGTATAAACAGCTGTAGTCCGATTATACTTCTTAGTTTTTCTATGAACAGTATGAAAATCCTCTGTCGGCTTGCTAGGACAGTGGCAGGTTAAGAAAAAACAAATGTGACGAAGGGGAATCTGTCCCGACTGGCGAACCAGAGCCACACTGGACCATGATCTCCCGGTCACGGCTGATGACAAATCACGTCTGTCGAAATTATACGCCATCACATTTCTTGCTTTACATCTTATGTTGAGTCGAACCGGAAGTTCGGGTGAATTTTTTTTTCTTTCTGTAAATCCTTGTAGACGAGAATTGGAACACACGACAACCAACCCGACGAGCAATAGTTCTAGCCACTGGGCTGCCGCAGGTCCCGTGAAAGCAAATGCTGAACTGCAAACATCCTGATGCATGCTGACGTGTTGTTTTAAATTTGTCCCGGGGAACTCCATGACTTACCGGCAAGAATATGGGGGACAATCTTAATCTGTTTAGCACTGATGAAAAGCACTTGGTTATATCGTTACTGGGCCCGCAGAAGTGTCATGTTCGCCGATCTTTGCCCGCCGTGTTTGCCTTACTCACGAAGCTTATCTCGGTTTTCACGACTTTGGCGGCAAAATAGGGAACAGACGCGCCATATTGGGGTCACGTGATCCGTCCATAGAGTCAGAGATCGTGGTCCACGCACTGCTTCCGACTTCGGTCCACACATGCGCAAACGACATTTTAACACCAGAAGTCGTCGTCATTTCCGGTAATATTATTAGTCATAACCATTTCATACTCTCATATTTGCTAGTCAGAAATGAAAAGTCGTGACCTCCCCCACAGCATGGCCACTAAGAAGAATATAAGAATAAACTAACTCAAAACAATGTATTTATTCCCTTAGTGAATTCAAAGACAGAAGCAGCAAACAATATGTTGCACGATTTATTGCCTGTCATATTTCGCTACATCTCGACAGGTGCATACTGTAGAGTGATATATCATTTGAAGTGAATGCATGAATAATACTTAAGCTGAAACACCATACTGTCACACGTAATGTTCGAACGTGGAACATTTGTTATCCCCACGATAACTTTAAATTTGACAAAAACTCTTTCTGCTTGCACAAAACCTTCTGGAACCGCTAACTGCTAACGACTCACTATATAACTTAATTTTGCTTTTGAAGTTATCATTGATATATAACCCTGCAGTGTGCACCTGGCGAGATGCAGCGAAATATGCCAGGCAATAAATCGTGCAACATATTATTTGTGTCTACTGTTTTAATTAAACTACCTCTTAGCATTCTTTGTTGTTTAAATAAATAAAAAACATTAATCTGTTTCTAATTCTATCACTCAATCAAGTGCTGCCTCCACAATGAAGTTTGGCCGCAATAGATCCCCAACACCGTTTGTCTCCAGCCTTAATCGTACACCCTGTCAGGCTACTCACTGTTCGTCCATCTCTTTATGTTATCTTTCTACTTGTTTCTTAATATTTGTGTTAAATATTTTGAACCCCTGACATAGTAAAGATAGGACCGCTGTAGGTTGCGGATACACGCTCGCTTGCCGTGCTGATGGTCTTGGGGATTTGTTGTTGTTGTTGTTCTTCTTCTTCTTGTTGTTCTTGTTGTTCTTGTTGTTCTTGTTGTTGTTCTTCTTGTTGTTGTTGTTGTTCTTGTTGTTGTTTTTGTTCTTGTTCTTGTTGTTCTTGCTCTTGTTATTCTTCTTGTTCTTGTTATTCTTCTTGTTCTTGTTATTCTTCTTGTTCTTGTTCTTGTTCTTGTTCTTCTTGTTCTTGTTGTTCTTCTTGTTCTTGTTGTTTGCTTTTGCGTTCGCTCACTTTGAACTCTAGTGTAGTCCATACACTACTTCTACAAGCTGTGGACTGAATTTGCGTCTGGATTAGCTTTCCCTTTTATCAGTTTCCCTCACCATCAGCGAGCCCACTCCGACTTCAGAGAAACTTGTAATTTACGTCCCCAATTTACGAACGAGAAGTCAAATTTTTAGTCCAACTGTCCGGTGTAGGAGCTGAACCCTTTACCTCCGCATCATGGCATCGGATGTTTAAGAACGCCCTTTCTTTTCCATTCAGCCATGTTGACCTCCGGTCTTGAGTTTGATCGGCATCAAGGCTGTTTCGATATTTAAAAATTATCTTGGTTCCCAGGTCGACCCAGCCTAAAACAGGTCTATGTCATAGGAACTAAAGGCGGCAGCTGGAATACTGACCACATCAGCCACTGAGTGCCGTTTGGTCTACACAAATATGGGTCAAGGTCCTTATGTCCAATGCACCGTCCAGGGTCGAGTTGAATCGAGTCAAGAACCGACATCATTGCATCTCGGGGAATTCCCATAAACGATCAGTCCTCATCTTCAACAGCCAGCGAAGAGTTCCAATGCTAATGGTGCCCGTTACGATCTGATTTTATGTCCCTCTTGCTTTACATCTTAGTGACGACAATCGACCAGATCCTCTGACCACCCCTTGCTGCTGCATTCCCTCTAGAGTCTAGACTATGATAGCCTAACTGTTTTTCTGCATTAATCACATTTTCCCAGAGGGCCTTCACAACATCTGCCTTATTATACATCAAACCACCCAATGATGACGCGGCACCAGCCAATCTGTCTTATAGGGACCTTTTTTAACATAGCAGTTAACACGGGAGTAGTTTTCTGAATGCAAATCATGCACACCATCATAAGAAATACAGAAGTATGAAAGTAAAATTCTCATCAACAGAAAATAATCACAGATGAGATATATATTAGACTAGCTGACGCGGCCCGGCTTCGCCCAGTCCCTGGAGGGGATCTTTCTATCTATCAGTCTGTCTGTCTGTCTGTCTGCTTGTTTGTTTGTCTGTTTGTCTGTCTGTCTGGCTGACCCGGCCCGGCTTCACCCAGTCCCTGGTGGGGAGCATCTCATTTAATTCTATAAGTAGTCATATAAGCTCCCGTTCCCGACTATATGTCTGTCTGTCTGACTATCTGTCTGTCTGTCTGACCCGGCCCGGCTTCACCCAGTCCCTGGTGAGGAGCATCTCATTAAATTCATATACATAGTCATATAAGCTCCCGTTCCCGACTATCTGTCTGTCTGTCTGTCTGTCTGTCTGTCTGTCTGTCTGTCTGTCTGTCTGACCCGGCCCGGCTTCACCCAGTCCCTGGTGGGGAGCATCTCATTTAATTCATATACGTAGTCATATAAGCTCCCGTTCCCAACTATCTGTCTGTCTGTCTGTCTGTCTGTCTGTCTGTCTGTCTGTCTGAGCCGGCCCGGCTTCACCCAGTCCCTGGTGGGGAGCATCTAATTTAATTCATATAAGTAGTCATATAAGCATGCTTCTCTGCGGAAAGAGACACATACGTATGGGAAATAACTTGGTGCAATGAACATGATTCTTCTGCTTTTAAACCCTTCCTCTAGTGGGTCCAGTAGATCAGTGGTTTCTGCGTCTGCCTCTGACATAAGTAGACCAGGTTAGTCCCACGATGTTGACTGTCTGGATTTTTGCAAATCAAAAAGGTTTGTATATGTGTAGAATTCATCTCTCTGCAGTAATATGTGTGGAATTCATGCGCCTGCAGTGATATGCATGGAACTCATCTGTATGCAGTGATATGCGTAGAACGCATCTGTATGCAGTGATATGCGTGGAACGCATCTGACTGCAATGATATGCGCGAAACTCATCTGTTTGCAGTGATATGTGTGGAATTCATCTGTGTGCAGTGATATGTGTGGAATTCATCTGTCTGCAGCACCATGTGAAATTAATCTGATTGAACATCACACTCTATGACAGTGTACACACAACGAGCGTCAGTATTAAGTACGTAAGCAGACGACATCATGATAAAAAGATCTTAAATCTGCAGGTCGGAGAGTAGATCATAACATTAGTAATTTAAAGAGAAATCGGGTATGCCTGTCAAATGAAGAAGGCATCGTTTGAGCTTTGGCGTGTCAATCCTGTACAAGGGAAGACATGATTCGATAGTTGGACGTTGATGGAAGAACCCCGCATATGGCGGATATGTCGTTGTGGTATAATAAAAACGTCCCTACCCTTTCCTATTTATGGACTCCCTTAAAAATACACAAACCCTTACAATTACTGTTTAAGTAACTTACTTAATGTAGGAGAAAATAAAACAGCGATAGACTAACCGTGGCAGCTTAATTAATTTGGCCTTATTTTGGCCTACATACCTGGCCAACAGTCGTCGACTGATTGTAAAACAAAGGCCAGTGTAGCCATTTTGGTCAGTACGACACAAAGAACAGACATGTAAAAGTTTTCCCTTCGGGGAGAAGGCATGTTGCCTTTCAAACCATGATTCTCTTCAAGCTATTGGTATGTTATCTACATCATTAAGATATATTTATGTATTACCTAGACCAGTATGTTTAATTAAGAATTAGTTACAATTCTCTTAAACCAGGCTGGATGATGTTTACTAAGGAAACACAGGTGGGCGCCACGCTGTAATTTTTCCTATGTCTTACAATTTCAAATCCATAGGTTAATATCTTGTATAGGCATTATGAACTTATATCTCACTAGTAGTGCTATAATCTATGAATATTATGTGTACTGTAAAGTATCAACTCTCATGTCTGAAACACATTCTAGAGATTTTCTCAATGTAGGAGCAGACTCCTGATTCATGCTTCATAGTAAAGAACTAGTGTCTGTCAATTTCATATTCCTATGTTAAAACTTCTAGGCACTGTGAACAATATCTCACTATTTATGCTTAGAAATCTGCAAATAATCTATGTACTATAGAAAGGTGTTTTATCCATGCGGGGACATACAAATGATTACGCATATTCCTGACTCTTACTTAGTCAGGGGATAAAATATTTTGCCACATTATAATCTGTAACTTAGAAATATAGTGCTAAATTTTAGTACCATTCTTTTGTTAACAGATTAGTAACCACTCCATATGAGGGTGAACATATAATCATTTCATAAAATAGTGTTAGGGACAGGCCATGTTTGAATATAAATTCATGAACAATTAAACGCGTGATGTAAATGTATGTTCGGATAGGATTCACTCCGCATCGCCTCACCGTAGTAGAAACAGAAGCGAAGATTGATGTGAATAAATTGCTTGCAATATTCAGAAGACTGGACCATGCGGCATAAGTTATTCTTATAAATACCCTCCGAATAATAGCAGTCATTGGCAAAACATATCACAGCGATTACTATCCTCATGTGCTGTACGCAGTGGGGGAAAACAATGGATGTTTTAGTTCATGAAGATAATTCAAAAACCTAGGCTCCCTGCATCATCATTATGATTAATTATTATGTATGAGTATCATGTACTTAATATCAGAGAAATGTACATGTATGTCTTTTTTTTTGGTATGAGAATTTTCTTTGTTCTGATTGTTACTTTTTACTGTGGGAATATACATTTTAATGTTGCACCTTGGGATTAGAGGATGTTGATGTAAGAATACATATGTATGTCAGTACTTAAGAAGCCAATAGTGAATAGTCTTGACCTAGTGATGATTATAGTGCCGAAATGAAGACGCGGCATTAGAAACCACAGGGATTCTGTATAGGCTATTCTCTTCAAGTAATGAGAGAGACAATATCAACATGTTGGATGGACAGAATGACTTCACCCATCCAATAGTCCCAGTAACAACAGAACAAAATATAAGTGAGAAAATACCTTACTCACTATGAAGAGTCAGAATGGCTCTACTCAGCAATGAGGGACAGTGGAACATGGACACCCACTCCTTTCCCCTTCTCCCCTTGTTGTTTTGTATTTGTGTTTGTAATTGTGTTGTAAACCTTTTATCATAACACAGTAGGTTAATGCTAGTGTTGTATTCTTGTCATCCCTTTTCTATAGAAGAGAAGCAGGTGGTGGTTGAATTTGGTGGGACTATATCACTAACACTGGATCCTGGGTAAACAGCCATAAAGTGAATGTCCAAACCATAGTCTGGATCTAGCCATACCTCAATGTTTACTGCGGCGCTCAATAGCTCCATAGCGAGCAACAGATAAATTAGAAGACAACTGACGGGGTGAGTGATTAAGTCCTATTTTAGTAGGAACATCCCACATGTGGACTTCAAGATCTAATAATCTACAAAGATGAAGATCAACAGAGTAACGGACAACAGTGTATCGTCTGCTTTACGTCTGAGAAGTATCACCTATAAGCCTTATCACTCAGCAAAATCAGTGAAACTATGGGACAATCCTACAAGTTACTAAAACTAGCAACAGTGAAAGCCCTTCAACTGTTGGTTGGATTACCAAGTTAATATCCACAATGGATAAGTCTTCGAAAGAACATCTCACAGCTGCAAAAGGCAAACATAAGGTTTCAGCCATGCAACCCCAAGTTCTAGCTATGAACACCAACTCAAAATGGGAGAAGACACTGAACCACATAAGCCAATACAACCAAGGTACAAACTTAATATCATCTGAAACATAACTACGAAACCAGATTACCTCAAGGTTCCAAACCCTGAACACCATCAGATAAAAGACCATATGAAAGCAGCTAAATGTCTCTACATCAGCAACAAGAGGAATCATCCAATTGTTTGCAAACCTGTTACTGTGCTGGATTCATTCATCTGTGCATATATGTAGGTATAGATCAATTGTGGCCCTAGTCACAGATACTACCATGAGATGCCTCTCAGTCATATAAAGTTCTACACTGGACTAGATAACAACGACTAACTCTTTGCTGGTCCAATGTCAACCTAAATGCCATGGGTTATAGACTCGCGACTTGGTGGATGTAAAATCTTTGTTGAACTACTTGGGATTCTGATATTAAAAGCAGAGAAGCTGAATGGACGTCTACTTGGCGCCATGTATGGTGAGATGGTAAAGTACCTTCTGCAGAGCTTAAGTGGAAATTCCGGAAAGTTAGACCAACCTGAGGCCCCAAATTTCAAAAAAGACACCGAGCCTACTGCAACAGAGTACTCGAATATTCTAGCCCGCAGAGGGATTTGTGATTGTGTGTAATTTCTAGTTTGGATTATAAAGTATGATTTGCACCAGCCAATTACCAGTGACTAAATAGTAAGAACATAACTGAGTGCATTAATTCGGTACCCAGATAATGGGGAAAAGGATCTAATCGACAGCAAAGGTGGACCCATAACCGCACACCAGGAGATAGACTCGATTAATTAATTTAATTAGTACAAACTGCTGTTTATATGTTGGTTTTTGTTTTCTGAAGGTAAGAGGTCAGTAGTTTTTTTCCAATGGTATATAGATGGTATAGTATTTTGACACCAACTCATTATTTTTAACAATGAGAGAATGGTAAAAGGTGTCAGAAACATGTTATGTTGAGTTCTATTTACTATCTTTATTTGCCTTAATCATGAGGGAAAATGAAAGTAGACCCAATTTGTGGTTGTTATGTTGTTTGTAATAACCTTGTGTTTTTTTGGGGTCACTGGGTACTATGTTGTAATACTGCATATCATTCCCATGCCTGACTGAAAATGCATAGTGTTTATTACACCTATATATATATATATATATGTAACTGCAGATCTTGAGTTAATACCTGAACTGTTTGTCCAAAAGTGTTGTGTACATCAAGTAAATGTGGTGTCCAACAAGTGGTTGTTTATATGTTGTGAGCAATCAATATCCTTCTAGCATCTATAGTTAATTTAAAGGGTGATGAAGTGGGAAGGGAAACCTACACACAGATGCCATTGTTTCAAGGATGGAACTCTTTCCTCCTGGGATTTGTGGTAAATATCCCGGATCACCCGGCATTCTTACCAGTGACAGAGAATCAATAAAACCCCCTAGACATTTTAACGAACCATTCTCAGGAATTAAAATCCACATCCCACAGTCGTGATCAGGAACAGGGACCACCAATGCGAATGTCACCGAGATCCCAGATTCTAGGTTTGGACGTGTAAGCAGACGTTAGTATGGTAGTGTGCTTATTTATTCATGACTCGTCGTATTTCCAGTTGACTACACCATTAAATACAGCAGCACAAGAATCGATGTGTCTTAGGTTTCTGATTATGTAATGTGTGTGCTTGTCCACCTTCAGAAACAGAACCGCATTGTGGTGTATGTGTGTGTGTGCGCGCGCGTGTGTGTGTATATGTGTGTGCGTGCGTGTGCATGTCCATGCGTGCGTGCGTGCGTGTGAGCTGTGAAGTCAACTGTTAGTGTGAACATTGTTGAGAGATTGATCGACTTATATTCCGCCCCCCTCCCCCACACACCGACATACATCCCCCCACACACCCACACATATCCCCAAAGACACCCAGCACAAGTTTATACCAGTGTTATCATTGACTAGACGCCCGCCTGCTGATCCTGGAGTCATGAGTTCGAATTCGCATCGACGCTGATTTTTAAATTGGCTGGGACTTCGACACCGACCCAGGAAGTGTCTGGAGACGTGATAGTCGACCGTTGTGACGCTGGCCACATCACCCACCCGCCTCCCCCTCCTCTATACAAATATGGGCCTGGCACCATGTGCCCAATGCGCCATAAGGCGTGTGAAAGGATCCCTTACTTACTTTGTATTTCTACTACTACTACTACTACTACTACTACTACTACTACTACTACTACTACTACTACTACTACTACTACTACTACTACTACTACTACTACTACTACTACTATTACTACTACTACTACTACTATAACAGTATAGTTTTGAGGGCGGGGAGAAATTAAAATAACTTTCTGTAAGCTTGAACAGTATATGATAATTAAATTATATATATATACTAGCTGCCCGGCCCGGCTTCGCCCAGGCTCTGGCGGGGATCTATCTATCTATCTATTTATCTATCTATCTATCTATCTATCTATATATCTATCTATCTATCTATCTATCTATCTATCTATCTATCTATCTGTCCGTCTGTCTGTCTGTCTGTCTGTCTGTCTGTCTATCTATGTATGTATGTTCGGCCCGAACATAACAAGAAAATATAGATAGAATAGAAGAATAGATAGAAAATATGATTGGAAGAGATCTATCTAAAGTAAACTTGGCTCCCGTTCCCGACTATCTGTCTGTCTGTTAGTCTGTCTATCTGTCTGTCTGACCTGGCCCGGCTGCACCCAGTCCCTGGTGGGGATCATCTCATTTAATTCATATAGATATCTATAGCCAGGGGACTTAACTTAAGATATAACAATGCTACTAAAAGTTATATCCCTTTTTTATATTTTTTTATATTTTCTTTTGTTCAGTCATGTAATTACAAAATTAAATTTTAGGAAGGTAATAGCTGATAGCTGATAGATAAAACTATGACAGTTGGTTGCACAGGAATAAAAGGAAAACGTGTAGAAAATGTCATCTCAATCGGATGGACCGTTCGCGAACGCATAAAGGACGGATCCACATACATACATACAACGATTTATATATATATATATATATACACACACTTCACCACACATGGGGTAATCTCACGTCCGTCAATAGTTACATGTTTGTGGCATACAAATAGGTAACTAAAGGACTCTTTAACACGCATTTTGCCCCTTATTAGGTGCATGGTGGTAGCCACATATTTTTAGACCACTTCAAACTAGATTAGCGATAGGGTTAAAATCACCCCAGTCGCCTTTACTTTTCAGATATTCTATTGGTACCACTTTCAGGTTGGGTCAATCTAGAAGCTCAGGTCAATAGAAAAAAAACAATATCCATTTTAGGGAGATTCGAACACATGGCCACAAGGCCTGCAGGCAAGCAGGCTAACCACTACGCTACTCGTCTCTAGTTAAAATTATAGCACTTCATACTTATATCGTTACAATTATCATATGTTACCAGTGTCAAGTTAGTCAGTTTCGTATCCTTTCTAGTACGTGGCCCGGCTTTTTTTTTTTTTTTTTTTTTTTTGGTGATTTCCTGGCAAGTTTATGCTATTGTATGAAAATCAACGCAAGGCGATCTGCTTTCAAATCGCTCGCAGCAGTGTTTCGTGCGCGGTATGCGGGTTTACGGATTGCATTCGTAACGCCTTCGATACAGAGCTATCAGTATCAACCATACAGAAATTCCTTGTTATTACTAAATAATGTGAAGGCTAATGGGCGATTCTTGAAAAAGGAGAGAATGGCATATGATGCTACGACCTCCACCATGAGAATGGAGGTGGTGGCAGTCACAGCGGCATTCGTTGGTTAGAGGAGCCACTGCAACACACATTGTCTTCATCACGGACTCAAGGAGTATGTTTAGTAAGGTGGGGAAAGGAATATTTCGTGTGGAATGGTTCACCTCGCTTCAGAGGGAACAGATTATGAAAATTGTATGGATTTTTTGCCCTGGCCATGCGGGAGTGTGGGGGAATGAACAGGCTGACAGGCTGGCAGCGAATGTACCTCTTTGTGGTCGATTATCTCTGGCAAGGGAGATGTGGTCGTGCGCCTGTGGGGCCATGTAGAGAAAGTGGAGGAACAGATTGAGAACCCGTGTTTGGAAAGGATGAGATTGCGGGGGGTGTGGCAGGGGTTCTGGTAGAATCTCAAAACTGAGAGGGAAGACCAGGAGAACTTTCAATCAGATAGAGGTGGGAACGATTAGTAGTGTGCCTCTTCACTGGATGTTGAACGAGGGGACGGAGCGCATATGGGAATGTCCTGAGTGCAGTGATGCCGGTTCTTACTTAGCTCAACTCAACTACTAAATTAACATAATAAATACGTGCACTTACATTGATCAGCACTCATAGTAGGCGAAATAAACCTATAAATGGCAATGAAAACATTTTAACCCCGAGCTTTTTCTACAGAAAAACGTTCGAATGGTGGGATGCTTGTCATATTCAATTTTTCTATTTTCTTGAGATCCTTTACTGTCTACTCGTTCTGTTTGCATTGCATTGGTGCCCTTCAATATCTGCGAATCGATTTATCATATATTTTCATGATGATAA
>JACEFZ010028305.1:17500-50000 GCA_014155875.1 Cepaea nemoralis
CGATGCCGTCGCAGGAGTTGCCAGAACTATGTTGTTTACAACATGGAACTGTCTAAGGGATTACATCTCCAGATTTGTCCTCAGGGTTTACTCCCGAAGCCTTTCCCATATGGGTATACCCGCAAGGCAGCGGAGGTTTGAGATTTAGAGTTCCCTCTCTTAGAAGAGATACCAATCAAGTCTGACGAGCCTCCTCTGCCCGGGAATAAATAAGCAGGGAAGTCTATCATTCTTCCTTCCTGGCTGAAATATGTACAGAGAACTAGACTGAAGTATATACAGAGAAATAGGATGAAATATATAAAAAGCAATAGGCTTAAATATATACATAGAACTAGGCTGAAATATATACAGAGACATGAGCTTAAATATATACAGATAAATAGGTTGAAATGTATACAGAGAAATAGGCTGAAATATATACAGAGAAAAAGTCTGAAATATACGCAGAGAAATAAGGTAAAATATATACATTGAAATAGGCTGAAATATATACAGAAAAATAGGTTGAAATATACACATAGAAACAGGATGAAAACCATGAAACAAGCGAACTTTATTTGCAATGGTTAAGAACTGAGAGTTAAATATAGACAGAAACACACTCATATTCTGACAGATATTATTAGACACACAGTCACGCAGCCATAACTAACAGACAAATGTATACAAACCACAGACATAGACAGGCACTTACAAACACATAAAACATTGATATAGTCACACACACACACACACGTGCGCGCGCGCGCGTGTACATATATATATATATATACTAGCTGACCCGAGATATATATACACACACACACACACACACACACACAACCATAAAGATAGACATTTAGACAGACGGACACATACGCTCAAACAAACAGACAAACACACATGCCCAGACAGAGAGCCAGACAGACACGCTTACTTACAGACAAACAGTTGGATAAGGTTAGAAAGGGCGAAGTTAAAATAAGGTTTCACTTTCCCCAAGTAAGATCGAATTATTTGTACAGATTACTTATCTAAACCAAGCCAACAACTGCTCACATCTGTACGACATATACGCCATGTTCAATTAACCGTCTGCTAGCATGCATTCTGAAATGTGATCTTTCTACCAACACTTTTTCTTGTACTGTTGTAATGCGATAACGCGTAAGAAATGGCGATTTGCTGGGAACGGGGCGAAATAATAATAAGACGAAGGGGGAAACTACGTAAGTCCACTCGAAATTTTTTTTTTAAATGGAGTACGTCACAACTAGTTCTGCACCTCAAGGTCAAGGGTCAATGAGTCCAACTTCGGTATTCTTATGTATCAGGCTTGCTTCCTCTTGAAAGATTCCATCCAAGTCGACGGGTTCTTTCTTCCCATGGGTAGGTTTTTCTTTCCTATCAACCTTGCCAAGGCAGCGGCCTTACACTCTTATTTTCTGCGATTTTCAACTGCGGTGGGTTATTTAACGCGCACAATTTGCAAACAAGACTTCACGTGTTTCGCCTTTATCCGAGGAGGATATGTATCCGAGCTCACTACCCAGGCGATCATACGGCACGTTATCATAATTATATGATGGTTCTTGGGAAAATGTCCAGGCCCATCACTGAGAACGAACTCAGTACCCAATGAGCCTGGGGAAGACACCGTAATCCTCTCAGCTATGACCAAACACTTCTCGAAAAATTGTACAAGAAACACTGCTTCAACAAAGTAATACGACAAATAAATATGAATTGAAAACAATTAGGTATATTTAGCTCCTGCATAAAGAAGAGACATAATAGACACAGACACAATGTACGTACCTTACAAAAAACTCCATCTTAGGTGAAACTTATCCAAAAAAAAACATAAATAAAAACAATCAATAAATATATAATACTGAAGTATTAAAATAAAACAATAAGTATTACAGGACAACAAAGCACGGTCGACGATTCGGTTATACAAACCTTTATCAAGAAGGACACAGATAAAAAGCTAAATAAACACAAAATAAAAATAAAGATACAACACAGCTTCTAGTTGGCAGGGAAGAAACAACAATGATGGTTTGAACCGGTTCAGAAAGGCTCTCTTGGGCTACAAAAGGTTGTGTTGCCAAATGGGGTGCAAACAGTCGGATATGAATAAAATACAGGGAAAAGAGCAAAGTTATTCTTTTGTTACGACAAATAAAATTTGACACCTTATCGTTCTTAGACATCCTAATCCGACGTTGTGAGGATGGCACCAGCCAAAGATCTATCTATCGCAAGACGGGCCAAACCTGAATTTCAGTAGCTTTGCACCTATCAAATATATACGGACCCTGTTTAATCGAGCTAGAAATATTTGCTCCGATAACACACTAACAGAAGAACTGGATACTCTTAAACCAGACTCTGCAATCTAATAGATATCCAGCATACTCTTAAACCAGACTCTGCAATCTAATAGATATCCAGCATACTCTTAACCAGATTCTGCAATCTAATAGATATCCAGCCAGCTTCATCAAGCGTCACTGTCAACCACCCAAACCTACCCCCACAGAATCATCGGTCCCCAAACTTCCAGTATTTCTTCGGCTAACCTTTCGAGGAAACGATGTAATTAAACGAATAGAGGATCACTTTAAAAAGTTGTAAACCAAAGATTCTCTGCTGCTGAATGATGACATCTAAAATCACCGAGCCAGTGTTTGAAAGGGTTTTTGCATAAATGTGTCTAAAATATAAAAATTAGAGAAATCTAAATATTAAAACACACATAGTGTCTATGAGTTAAAACTCGCTATTATTAACACACACACACATAAAACCACTGCTTCAGAAAGCCAGAAGTATAGATAGATCTAGATAAACAAAGGCAGTTTGTGTGAAGCTGTCTAAACAACCGGCGATGTGGAGACAGAGTAACGAATGCGATTCGCAATACCGCGCACCGCGTTCAAAACATAGCTACAGGTTATTTCGACAACCTTGCGTTGGTTATTTTCGCAATAGTATTAGCGTCAGTCGTTCAGAAAGCAATGGCATACTACTTGACGTAAACTTCCCTAATAAATCACACACAGCCAACAAATGCTGGGGTTGACTGCGACGTCAATTAAAGGACATGCAACCAACTAACATCAAACTTATTGAAGCCTGAGCAGTGCAAAGATAGTAGCATAAAGTTGTCTACGTCATAAAACTCATGAACATTTTAGAGATGTTAACATAACGTTGTGTACGTTATAAAAGCCAGGAAAATATTATAGATGTTGTATAAAGTTGTTGTCGTCGTTATAAAAGCCATGAACATTTTAGAGATGTTGCATAAAGCAGCGAAATAAACCAGGCAAGAAATAGTGCAGTGTTTTGTTTACGACGCCTGTTTAAATTCACCAAGGGAATACGTTCGTTTGCTTACAGCAGAGTTGTATATCATATGACACATAGTCGCTGAATCTGTTCGAATGGGAAGCTTTAGTTATCCCCACGGTAATCACAAGGATTAAAATTAAATCTTTCTGTGTGCACAAAAATGGTATATCATATTACGCATAGTCACTGAACTTGTTCGAATGGGAATCATTAGTTATCCCCGCAGCAAAGACAAGTTTAAAATCAAATCTTTCTGTTTGCACAAAACTGATATAATCAGGTATATAAAGTGGCAACCTCGTGTTTAAATTCGTTAAGAGAATACATATTTTTGTGAACGTACATAGGAGCAAACATAACATAATGCCAACAGACAAATGTTAACCAAACATTACACTCATTAATGAAGAAATTTACAATGCCACATACTTAGAATACGTCTGCTACGTGGCGAAGGAGTTACGGACGCAGCTGCGGGAGATTTGGCAGCAGGCTGCCTTGCGTTGGTTTTTTTTAACAAAATGGTATGGGTGCCGGTCGTTCAGAAATAAATGGCAGACTACTGAACATAAACTTGTCAAGAGATCACAAAAAGTAAAACATGATGGGGTTGACTGCGACGTCCTGTAAAGAATATGCATCTAATTAACTTAGCATACTTTGAATACGTTGACTGCGTAATTAATATTGGAGATTGCTCAAAAGATGTCAGAATGACAACGGCATTGCAATGCAGAGGTTAAATAGCAGAAAGAGTTGAAACAATAAAACCAACAGCAAGAAAATAAAAGAAAAAAAAATACTAGTTACATACCCTTTACACGACGTCGTAATCAACTGAAGCATTTTGTTTTTTTCTTTTACTGTTTGTAATTTCTTGGCAAATTTACGTTCAGTAGTTTACCATTGCTTTCTGAACGACTGGCACTCATGCCATTGTATTAAAACCATCGCAAGACGATGTGATAGCCAAATCGCCGGCAGCTGTGTTTCGAACGCAGTATGCGGGATTACGAATTGCGTCCTTTGCTACAGAGCCGGTTCAAGCAAGCTAAGAAAAGTAATAATCTTGACAACATGCATCTTTTCCGTGGCTGCAAATTATAATCTTACAACCACAAAACAAGAAAATTTAGGATTTCAAACTTAAATGGTACACGAAAATCTTTAGCGGAACAAGAAAATAAATGACACCTTGCAAGATGTAAAAATATAATAAAAATGATTTATAAACAGCATCAGATTTCGGAGACTGAAATACTTGGCCGTGTTTAACGTCGTAGTGATTTAGTATGAGTTGTATAGAAGGGGGTGGGTCTGGAGGTTATATGCAGAGATTCACTGATGCTATGGTGATCACTGGATGTTGAAGGCTGGCCTTCATCAGCAAACAAATACATACACAAAACACAGCATATGATCAAGGAGAAGACCTTCCAGTGACTATATTAAGGAATGAGAACATGATGGGAGGAATGAAAAGATGAACAAATGAGAACAATGCAGAGAAACATTTTTTTTGTGTAAATGTTGCGACTTATCTCAGAACACGGACATTCACTGGGGCACTCCTTCTTAGTATTCACTCTCGGACCACCATCACATCTCCATTGCTTCCAGTTTCCCTAATTACCTTCCTCCCCCTACCCCTTATTTATGTACCACTTTAATGCATTTATTTGGGATCTTCACTGAAATATTACCATTCCCTACCCAGGTCCTCACGACACCACAGACACCCACCACTGCCTATATAAGAGTTTCCATGTGAAATTCGTGTTAGTATCACAGCCTGGCATTCTGAGATAATTAGCAACATTTTTTTACATTTTCTCTTCTTTGTTCTTAGTTTTTTATCTTTTTATTCTTCACATCCTGTTCTCACGCCTTAATGTAATCATTGGAGGGGCTTCTCCGTGATTACATGTTGTGTTTTGTGTATGTATCTGTTTACTGATGAAGGCTAGTCGACGCAATGTCCTGTGTTTTTCGTAATTCAGTTCTGTAAAGCTGCATTACTTTGTGTTTATTTTTTATTGTTATCAAGACGTAGAAAAGGATCTTTTATTTACTTCACTTACATCACTATCTCTCTTCTACAACAGCCCAGAGTAAAGATAACTAACCACCATAACATTTTACTGATTCAATCAGTTCTGCAACTTGAGTTTGGTCGGTTTTGCGACCTGATTTCTAATTCAGCTAGGTCACATAGCCAATAAAATGCGGCCTCTAAGCAGTTAATATAATTAGTTGATGAGCAAGACTGTTTATACATACAAAACGCAATTAACACAGAATGAACATGTGGGTTGATTTGTGGAGCTAAGCTTGAGCTCATATGTGCTGGTGGAAAACCCTGAGGTATATTTAGCAGCGTCATGTTAAGTTTCACTGCTGAATTTTGTGGCGCGTAAATAATTCACTCATCGGTAGTCATGAAGTTGTCCTGGCTTGCTGAATCCATGCAGCTCGGAGACTGGCTGAATATTAATTTGCTGGCCAATATATATCTAACCGTGAACACTCTTTAATAGAGAATAAACATTAAAATAGAAGAAAATTTAACAAATAAACTTTAGCAGGGAAGACATTTTAAAGGGGAACCAACTTTAAACGGGAATAAACTTTAAAATAGAATAAACTAATACAGAACAGACGATGGTAGGGAAATTTAAGAGAAACAAATTGAACAGAAATGTTTAGTTTAGTTTAGTTTAGTTTAGTCGACGGATCAACATCACTGCACACGGGTGTAACCCATGGGTGCTCCTAACTCAAGCCTGAGTCCAGATAATCTCAGCTCAGTGCACGAACTCCGTAGCACCGGCGATGATCCTGAAATACTTTGGGTAGAATTTTAACTCGAAATTTGGCCGGGCAGCGGAGTTAGGCTTCTCTTTTTCGATTTTCAACTGTCAAGGGATTTTTTACGTGCGCAACAAAACACACGGGCGTCCAATCTCACTACCCAGAGACCAGGGGAAATTTTTTTACTAGAAGTCCACGTAAAAATATTCCGGCCCTCACCGGGACTCAAGCCCCGGACCTCCATAACTCGAGGCGGACACCATACCTCGAGACCACTCAGCCCCTTGAACAGAGATATAACGGAGAAGAAACTTTAACACAGAACAAACGTTAATGGAGAATAAACTTTAACAAAGAACAAGCTTTATCAGAGAACAAATGTTAAAATAGAGGAAACTAAAGAGAAGAAACGTTAACACAGAACAAACTTTAGCAAAGATCAAACTTTAAAGGGGAACACACTTTAAGAAAGAACAAACTGTAGACGGCAACAAACTTTCATCATCATGTACCATATCGGTAAGCGTGGGCGGTCATGTTTCACCATCTCACAAGATCACCAGAGTCGTGGATCTGTTTAATGTTCTTGTCACGACCATGCCTTGTGGTTAAACCATCCAGATATTTACTTCTCTGCATTCCCCTTGTTCTTTTCCCCTCAATTTTGCTAGTTGTCATCAAGTGCTCTAGTTTATTTTTTCTCACGTGGTACCCTTTATGATGATAACAATCGACCTATGATAACTGACTAGGACAAAGGGGAGGTTTTTCTTGCGCGATTTTTAACACAGGCGGATCAGCAAGATTGGGCTATTAGAAACATGGTCAGATAAGCCTTGTCACCGGTCACTAGGAAGGAGGACTGTGAGATCAAGGTGGAGTATATTAGACGGGTACTGAAGTGGCCTAAAGACACAGCACCAGGCCCGGACAGGGTGAGGTGCATCTATTTGAGTAACATGAATGATGAGGACTTGGAGGAGATGACTCTTTGTTTCAACCTAAACGTGAATAAGGCGGAAATACCCCACGATATATATATATATATATATATATATATATATAGCATAGCTTCCTGGTCCCACTTCCAAAGCCAGGTAAGGATAATTCTAGACTTAATGGATACCGAATCAAAACCCTGCAAAACAAGTAAGGCAAAGTCCTCAAAAAGATAGTCGCACGCAGGCTCCAGCGATATTTGGAAAGTCGTAATCTGCTTCCCAAAGGGCTCGGGAGTTATCGGCCTGGGAGGGACACCTTGGCCAATGCTGCTACTTTTGCATTTGATGTCTACGAGGGCTTCCAGGATAAACAGGAGACAGTGGCGGTAGCTCTTGACCTGGAGGATGCGTAAAACAGGGTCATGTATGATCGGTTGATACATACACTGTTGGACATGGAGGTCTGCTCTTGCTTTGTCAGATGGGTTGCGTGGTCCTTTATGAGCGTGAGGTTGCACTGCGCATGGGTTCCTGGACTTCTGACCACTGTACTATTACACCTGGGTTGCTACAGGGATCTGCCATGTCCCCAGTGCTCTTTAATGTCTACACCAGCAAAATCGCAGCTATTGAGACACCAGGTGTGGGTAGAATCTTGACATTTGCAGATGATGTGCTGGTGGACAGACAGGGCCAGTTTGACGAAAGACGTACAGGTGGCGGTAAACAAGGTGGCAGAGTGGTGCAGGGACACAAGGGCCGTTATAAACCTAGACAAGGCATTGGTTGTGTGGTACTCCCTCGATAACCGGATCGTCAAGGCAGATGTCCCAGGTATTATGTTGATGGATGTCCTTTTTGTAGTAAGGGAATAAATTGAATTACTTGGGTATCACCTTTGACAGGTGTTTGTCTTTTAAGGATCATGTGGAGGCTTTGGTGGTGAAGGCTGGTAGGGGCTTAATACATTGGGGGCGATGACAGCAATCGGGGTAGATCAGATAATGCTTTACATGCTCCTTCAGCAGTTAATAATTTATGTCATTGAGTATGGTTTGGGGCTGCTGACAATATCAAAGAGCCAGCTTGAAAGGTAGGAGCGCATACAAAATGCTGTCATCCTGTGGTGCACAAAGGACCCACCAATTATATGCAAGAGGAACATCCTGGCGATACCAATAATGACGGATAGGCATAGGGTCCTTCAGCCAAATGGTACCTGCAAGTTGCTGCAGATAGGGATCACCCCCTGCATGAAGCCATGGATATGGTCAAGGTTGGAGGCAGTAACAGCGGCATTCCATTGGTTAGAGGAGACTACAGCAACACACATTGTATTCATTACGAATTCAAAGAGTATGCTTTGTAACGTGGAGAAAGAAATGTTTCGTGTGGAATGGCTATCGTCGCTTCAGAGGTCACAGATTATGAGAATCGTATAGATATTGTGCCCTGGCCATGCGGGGGTGCGGGGAATGAACGGACTGAAAGGCTGGCAGGGAATGGACCTCTTCGTGGTAAATTGCCTATGGACAAGGGGGGGGGGGGGTGCGCTTGTGGGACCAGGTGGGGAAGGTGGGGGAACAGATTGAGAACCCATATGTGGAAAGAATGAGATTGCGGGGGATCGGCAGAAGTTCTGGAAGAATCTCAAAACCGGGAGTTAAGACCAGGAGAACTTTAAATCAGATAGCGGTGGGAACGATTAGCAGTATGACTCTTCGTTGGCCGTTGAACGAGGGGACGGAGCACGTATCGGAATGTCCTGAGTGCAGTGATGTCGATTCTTAACTCAACTCAACTGTGGTATACAAAAACGTCTCTACTAACATCCGTCTATTGAGTCCCTTAAAAATAACAATCCCTTACAACTACTGTTTAAGTATCTTACTTAATGTAGGAGAAAAACTAACCCGTAGGGTAGCTTAATTTATTTGGCTTTATTTTGGTTCACGTACCTGGTCAAGACCGGCTAGATTTAAAACGAAGGGACTAAAGCGGCCATTTCTAGTCAAGAGAACACAAAAGAAAGTCGACCTTTCCCTTCGGGGAGAGGGCATTTTTGCCCTAAAAATATATCATTCTCTGCAAACCATGGTATGTTAAAACCTACATTATTAAAATGATGTATTCATGTATTTTTATAAAGTACATATACCATTGTGTTTAATTAAGAATTAGTTAGAATGGTAAATCAACAATTCTTGTAAACTAGAGTCTGATTTGATTTTTAGTACTGAAGCACATGTGCGGTACCACGCTGTAATTTTTCCTATACTTTACAATTTCAAATCCCTATGTTAAAACCTTTTATAGGCATTGTGAACCTATATCTCATTAGCATAGTGCTTATAACCTATAAATATTATGTGTACCTGTAGAGTATCAAACTCATGTCAGAAACACATTCAGAAACTCTTCTCAATTTGGGAGCAGACTCCTGATTCATACTTCAAGAAGAAACTCGTTTCTGCCAATTTCATAGTCCTATGAAAAATAACTTCTATGCATGGTGAACTATATCTCACTATCTATGCTTAGAAATCTGCAAATAATCTATGTACTATAGAGATTGAACTCTAAAGAACATTTTCAAACGAATTGTTATCCATGCGGGGACATACAAATGATTACGCATATTCCTGACTCTTAGTCAGGGGATAAAATGCTTTGCCACATTCTAATCTGTAACTTGGAACTATAGTGCTAAATTTTAGTACAATCCTTTTGTTAACAGATTAGTAACCACTCAGCATGAGTGATGAACATATAATCATTTCATAAAATAGTGCTAGGGAATTGCCATGTTTGAGAATATAAATTCAAGAACAAAGACAGTAAACGCTTGATATAACTGAATGTTCGGATAGGATGTGCCTTCAATCCGCATCACCTCACTGTAGTAGGAACAGAAGCGAAGATTGATGTGAATAAATTGCTTGCAATATTCAGAAGACTGGACCATGCGGCATAAGTTATTCTAATAAATACACTCCGAATAATAGCAGTAATTGGCAAAATATATCACAGCGGTCACTATCCTTATACTGCTGTAAGCAGTGGGGGAAAACAATGTATGTTTTAGTTATGGATTAACCCCTGAGGAAATCCAAAAACATAGGCTCCTTGCATCATCATTATGATTAATTATTATGTATGATTATCATGTACTTGATATCAGAGAAATGTACATGTATGTTTTCTCTGTTATGAGAATTCTTTCTCTGCCCTGATTGTTACTCTTTACTGTGGGAGTATACATTTTAATGTTGCCCCTGGGGATTAGAGGATGTTGATGTAAGAATCCTTGTGCATGTCAGTACACACAAAAAAGGTAACCGTATGGTCATTAGCCTTGGCCTAATGCTGATTATAGCGAAAGGAATGGAGACGAGGAATCGGAAACAAAAGAGCCTATTTCTGGACTGTTCTCTTCAAGGTATGACAAATGCACTAGCAAAGTGTTGGATAAAAAGGATGGCTTCACTCATCTAATAGTCCCAGTAACAACAGAAGAAACATATAGTGAAAAGATATCTCACTCACTATCAGAGCTAGAAAAGCTCTACAACAAGCAACGAGGGACAGGGAACTTGTGAAACCCACTCCTAACTCTTTCCCCTTTTTGTTTGTAATTGTGTTGTGAAAGTTAACACATCACAGTAGGTTAATGCTCGTGTTGTATTCTTTGTCATCCCTTTTCTATAGCGAGTGGTGGATTTTGTGGGACTGCATTGCATCACTGTCAACTGGAAACTGAGGTAAAAAGCCAGGCGAAGAGTGAACATGGCAACTTGTCCTAAACAAAGTCTGGACCAATACCTCAATGTTTACTGCTGCACTCATAAGCTGCAAACGCCAGCAAAAGAGACACATTCGAAGACAACTGACTGCGTGATTGAGGAAGTCCTATTTCAGTAGGAATATCCAGGATGGACTTCAAGATCTAATAATCTACAAAGGATGAAGATCAACAGAGTAACTGACAACAGTGTATCGTCTGCTTTACTTCTGAGAAGTACCACCTATAGCCTCATCATTCAACAAAATCAGTGAAACTATTGGACAATCCTACTACAAGTTTAATAAAACTAACAACAGTGAGTAACCTTCAACTTTTGGTTGGATTACCAAGTTGATATCCAACAATGGATAAGCCTTCGAAAGAAAAGTCACAGAGCAGCAAGTCAACAGGTTAGAGGCACCCAACACCAAGTTCTAGAATACTAACACCAACTCAAACAAATGGGGAGAAGACACTGAAACCACATAAGCCAGGACAACCAAGGTACTAACTGAAAACCATAACTACACCAGATTACCTCAAGGTTCCAAAATCTGAACCACCTGAAATAAGCCAGGTCAACTCCAGATCTCAGACCTAAACACCATTAATAAGACCATATGAAAGCAGCTAGCGGAGTAAATGCCTTTACGCCTGCAACCAAAGAAAGCATCTGATTGCTTGCAACCCTGGGTATATGTGTTGAAAGTAATATTCTTCAGTTCCATGCCTGCAGCAGAAATCCTGGAAATATCTCCAGATGAAACCAAATGAATGACTCACCATTCTATGTTCTACACGGAAATGGAATGAATCAGAACTCTATGCTGGTTCCATGTCGGCCTAACTGCCCGCATCACCAAGTGTGGGGTGGCCTATCAACATGAACCGGGTGTGTGACAAAGCCTTTTGAACTAAATTGGGAAACGATTAACATAAACCGAGCTGTTGGACAGTCGTCATCTTTTCATCGATAAGATGATATAGGGAAAGAACCTTCTGCACGAGCTTAAGTTGCATCTCCTGAAAGTATGACAGACCTAGGCATCAATTTCAATTGGAACACAGAGCCCAATGGCAACAGAGTATTCTTGAATTCAGTCCCATGGAGGGAATATATGCTTGTGTATAATTCTATTCTTGGATTATGGAGTATAAATATTCACCAGCCAACTTCAGTGGACATACTGCAAGTAGAAAATGACTCTGAGTACATTTATTTCTGCCCGGATAAATATGGACATTAACTGCTTCGCACTGGAGAAGAATACCCACCCGCAATGCCTAAAGGAATCATCATCATCAAGTGCCGTGCCGGCTGGCGTAGGCGTTCATGGCTCTCCATAGATCTCGGTCTTTGGTTTTCTGGATCAACTCTGCTGCTGATATTCCTCCATGCCACCGTCTCAATCCATCCAGCATCACTTCTCTTGGTCTACCTCTGCCTCTCTTCCCCTCGATCTTTCCAGTTGTTACGATGTTCTCCAATGCCTCTCTTCTCATCACATGACCGAGGAAAGCTGTTTGTCTCTGTCTTATTGTTGTATATAATGTTCTAGTTTCATTAGCCTGTTTCAGGCAGTCGTCGTTAGTTACTCTGGAAGTCCAAGGAATTCGCAACATTCGTCTCAGGAACCACATCTCTGTTGCTTCTAATTTCTTCTTAATTTGTTCATTTACATTCCAAGATTCACTGCCATACAGCAAAACTGGTTCTACATAGCATTTCAGCACTCTCTTTCTTACATTCAGTGACAGTGACTTATTGCATAAGATACTCTTCATTTTATGAAATGCGGCTTTTGCCTGCCCTATTCTGCTCCTAATCTCTGTTGTACATCTTCCATCTGATGTTATAAATGCCCCTAGGTATCTAAAATTATCAACTTGGTTAAGGATTTTCCCTTCTATTTCTATGTCACATTTTGGTGTCACCATTTTCTTTGATATTACCATTGTTACTGTTTTCTTGATATTCAAGTTGAGTCCTTTCCTTGCACTCTCTGTTACTACAACGTCTAATAATTGTTGTAGGTCTGTTGAATTATCCGCCACCAATACTGTGTCATCTGCATAGCGTATATTATTTATATTATAACCTCCAACTAGTATTCCTGGCATCTCTTTGATCTCTCTCATTATTACTTCGCTATACAGGGAGAAAAGATCTGGTGACAAGACACACCCTTGTCGTACTCCTAGCTTTATCTGTTCGTAACTACCCTCTTTATTTCCCATTTTAATTGCTGCTACTTGGTTCCAGTAAATATTCTTTATTATTCTTAAATCTTTTCCATCAGTGTTGATATCTTCTAACATTTTAATCAGTTCATCATGTTTTACTTTATCAAATGCCTTAGTATAATCTATGAAGCACAAATATATGTCCCTCTGTTTCTCTATTGACCTTTCTATTAGTGTCCGCAATGTATAAATTGCATTGTTTGTGCCCTTTCCTTCCACAAATCCATACTGTTCTTCACTAATTTCCATTTTTATTTTCTTTTTGGTTCTTCTCATTATGATTCTGAGTAGAAGCTTAGTGATATGGTTTATAAGGTTAATTGTACGAAAATCTTCACAATCAATTGCTCCTGGTCTTTTTGGTATAGCTATAAATACAGATTTCAGCATATCACTGGGTAAATATCCACTGCTGTAAATATCATTCAACATTTTGGTTAATATATCTACTCCAAATTCTCCCAATACTTCTAATTCTTCTATTGTGATTTCATCTGGCCCAGCTGTTTTTCCTTTCTTCATACGTTTCATAGCGTCAGCGACTTCTTCTTTCAGAATAGGTGGACCTTCTAAGTTACTATCTTCTGTTAATTCTGCCCTTTCTCCTTCATATAATTCTCTTATATACTCATTCCACCTCTTCATTATAGCATCTTCCTCTAATATTATCTTTCCTGTTTTTGATTTCAAACACCCTGTATTTATTCTTATTTTTTTTCCTGTGAGCTCACTGATTTGTCTGTGCATATTTTTTGTATCTTTAATGGAATTTAATTCAATATTTTTGCATTGCTCGTTTAACCAACTTTCTTTAGCCTTCCCACATTTATCTTTTATTTCTTTATTTATCTTAGCGTATTCTTGTTTGTCATTTTTATACTGTTTTCTTTTGTCCATCAGGTTTAAGATATCTTCATTCATCCATTTTTTCTTAGCTATTTTGCCTCTCTCTGGTAATACTTCTTTGCTAGTTTGATGAATGGAGTCCCTTAACATTTCCCATTGTTCATCTATACTCTGTATTTTAGTTATTGCATTGTACCTATTTTTCACAGTCACTCTGTATTGTTCTTGCATTTCTTTATCTATTTTTAGAACCTCTTTATTAAGTCTCATGTTCTTAACCATTTTTTTCCCTCTTTTTAATCTTACTTTTATTTGTCCACATAGTGGTACATGATCACTATTACAGTCAGCACCAGGCATTGTCTTTACATTAATTAAAGCATTTCTAAATCTTTTATTAATTAGTATGTAGTCAATTTGGTTGCGTATTTTCTTATCAGGGCTTATCCATGTGTACAGTCGTCTTTTATGGTGTTTAAACCATGTGTTTCCAATTATCATATCATTGATATTTGCCCATTCTATTAGCTTTTCCCCTCTTTCATTTCTTGTACCTAAACCATAATTCCCCACTACATCCTCCATTTTTCCCTTTCCTACTTTTGCATTAAAATCACCAAGTATTATCTTTGTTTCTTGTGATCCAATTTGAGCCATCACCATTTCTATTTCGTCGTAAAAGTGTTGTATTTCTTCATCACTACTGCTTGCTGTTGGCGCATATACTTGTATAATATTTATGTCTATTGGTTTGCCTTTGATTTTTACCATAATAACTCTATCTGAAATACACCAGTATCCATTAATTGACTTGGCTGTTTTTTCATCTAATATTATTCCTACCCCTTTCTCATGTGTCTCCCCTCCAGAATAAATTATTGTGTGATTGTCAGCTATAATTTTGCCCGATCCCTTCCATCTCATCTCACTAACGCCTAGTATATTCATTTTCATGCTATCCATCTCTCTTAGAACATTGGTCAACTTTCCTAGCTCATTTAATGTCCTAACATTCCATGTTCCTACTCTAAATTTATTTATTTTAGTTAAGATTTTGCCATCAGTAGCTGGATGACGGTCTGGTGTCACCTGTGGCTCATGACTGTCCCTACCGGACGAGGATGCCCTAAGACAGCCATTAACGTCCTTCACTAACTTTGATTTATGTTTTGCCATGAAGTCTTGGGAAGATAATGTGGTGGTTTCCCCTTGCCTTCCACATTCACATGGTGGTCTTTTTACCTCTGCTTTTGACAGCCATTTCCAACTGCAAGGACAAGTGAGTGCCCTGCTCTGCTCAGCTGCAGAGTTGTCCACTTATTCCGGTGGATACTCGGTCCCCAGAGCTGTGTTAGCCACACCGTAGTGTGTTTCCATCCTCTACCGCGTGGAGGTGCAGTTGGGATTTTCCCTTCATAAAGTTATGGTCTCTGACCAAAACTCTCCAGTACTTTTAGAGGAATACTGTAATTAATTAGTTGATTATTAGTATAAACTGCTTTTTATATGTGTTTTTTCTATGCCAGGTATAAGGTAAATAGTGTTATATTTGGTAATGAAGTATAATCAAATGGTGGTTATGTTAGGGTATATATATATATATATATATATATATATATGTATAGTATTTTGACACCAACTCATTATTTTTAAATATGAGAATTATGTAAGGTGGGTCAAGGAATAGACCCAATTTGTGGTTGTTGTGTTGTTTGTAATAACATTGCTGTTTTCTTGGGGCAAAAAAAAGGGTGTAAATGTATTGAGATAATGCAAATCATTCTCATGCCTGTCATGAATTCAATCAGACTATTACACTTGCATGTATGTAAACTGCAGATCTTGATTTAATACTCGAACTGTGTGTCCAAAATTTGTTGATGTGTACATCAAGTAAATGTGGTGTTTACCAGTGATTGTTTATATGTTGTGAACAATCAATGTCTTCTAGCACTATAGTGCGCTTGTGGGACCAGGTGGGGAAGGTGGGGGAACATATTGAGAACCCATATGTGGAAAGAATGAGATTGCGGGGGATCGGCAGAGGTTCTGGAAGAATCTCAAAACTGAGAGTGAAGACCAGGAGAACTTTAAATCAGATAGCGGTAGGAACGATTAGTAGTATGACTCTTCGTTGGCCATTGAACGAGGGGACGGAGCACGTATGGGAATGTCCTGAGTGCAGTGATGTCGATTCTTAACTCAACTCAACTCAACTCAACTTTCTTCTCATAACCTGCCCCAAAATGTGACTGTTTACGTCTAAGTTCTCTAATCAGTTTGCGGTGTTCATTTGCCTCTTGTAGGACTTGCTCATTTGTTTTTATCTCTGTCCATGGTATTCTTTAATTGGCAACAAACTTTAAACTGAAAACAACCAAAACTGTTAAGAGAACAAACTTTAAAATGGGAAAAAATTGTAACTGGCAACACACTTTAATAGAGAATACACTTTAGCAGAAAATAATCTTTAATTAGGAACATACTTTAAGAGATAATGAATTTTAACGAAGTTACACGGGGAAAAAAACTTTAAAATAGAAGAAACTAACAGAGAACAACATAACATATACCCTCTTTGGACAACAATCACCTTCATATTAATATCTGAATTATGGCTGAATCGGTCACAAGATTATTCATCTGAGCCAGGCGATCGACCCTATTATAAATATCTTCTGAGGTTAGACCGGACAGAAGTAATGATAGAATGCAGTATAATGGAAGAGAACAAACTTTAGCAGAGAACAAATGGTAGCACACATTAAACTCTAAACGAAAACAAATTTAAACACAGGATTAAATTTAAATGGCAACAAACTTTAGTAGAGAACAACTTTTAAATAGGAACAAAATTTAAAATGGAACACATTTTGACAGAGAACAAACTTAAACGGGAACACACTTTAACAGAGAACAAAATGTTAACAAAATGTTAACAGACAACTTTAAACCGGAAGAAACTTTAACAAAGAGTAAACTTTAGCAGAGGATGAGATTAAATACGGAACATATTGCAACAGGGAACAAACTATGACAGAAAACATGCTACAGGAATCATGTCCCACTAGGGAACATTCTGTGTGAGATAACAAAACATGCGTCACCCGGCAACACTCTGTGGCAGAAAAGATGCAGCAGGGATGACACCATAACAAGGAACAAACTATGACAGGGAACTTGCGACTCAAACTAATGTGGATGCCTCTAAGCTTTACACCGACTCGCGTATTGGATCAGCCGCACATGAAGATTGGGAGAAATATGAAGAAGACGGCCCTGACATTGAATGCCAGCAGCGCCTGGGCCCGGCTTGTATTGTATAACATGAACAAGTTTTATAAGCAATAGACACGACAAGCTGATGGAAAAACACTTTTGTCGCTGTAATTGTTTTCATTAATCAACGAAGCAGAAGTCACCAGCCTTGGCAGATCTTGTTATATGTATTTCGATCTTTGTCTGTTTGGGATAATTTTCCTTTCCTTTTGCTCCGGACCATGTTTCTACAGGCTGTCTTCTTCTTTTTTTCTTCTTTTTCTTTTTTTTTTTACAAAAAAAATAAAATAAAAATCTCAGCATGTATCCTACGAGTTAAATGCAGAAGTGTAGGTCTCGAGGACTTCCCAAGTCCTGCTCGGGTTGCCCGAGCGAGAAACATAACCCCAGTTTATGGGGAAAACTTGCGTTGTTTGTGTAAATATGTGCCTTCATTTCGGCGTGAGCTCCACACTTCTGCCTGGTTAGACAGCAGCCATGAAACACGGGCTAGGGAGTATCCAAGAGACGGAGCTGTGGGCTGGTTGTTGACTTTTGTGAGGTGTTTACCTCAGCAGAACTTCAGAAAAGATTGTCTCCCTCCGTTTCCTAAATGGCAAATATTCTTCGAGCTGTCTAGATACTGTTTCCCCTTATTTATCGCCATTTTTTGGGCGTCTGTGGCTTAGGGGTTAGTATACGTAGTTTCACGATTCACGGGAATACCATGTCGAGGAATCGAAATCAGTTACTGGAGATTTTGAATCAGAACGCAATGCGTTGATTTCGATGGTACGAGCGTTGGCTGTTAAGAATGCAATGTCATACTACGGAACGTACAAATTGCCGAGTAAACCACAAACAGCCAATAAATACTGGGGTTGATGGCAATGCCATGTAAAAGGACGGGCAATTAACTTTGTAACCGCCATTTTGCTGAGATTTTCTTCACTCTTTGTTCGACCCAGTCTAAAATTTGTAGACAGAAATTTTCTGAAAATAAATGTGTTGGGCGCGATAATAATCATATCACCCATCGAGTGCCAATTGGTCACAAAAATATGGAGTAGGCACCGCATACCCAATACGCTCCTTGGCGTGAAAACGGTTCCGCTGCGTTTTTTGTTTATTATCCTTTTTTAGCACCATTTTTAGACTAACTCACCGGTTTCTTCTATTATTTTTACTACATCGCTGTGTGAGAACATAGTTTCTGACTCTCAGGTCTGATTCCTACAGTCAATAACTTACAAATTTCTTTCATTATTTTAACTACATTGCTGTGTGAGAACATCGTGTCTGACTCTCAGGTCTTCTTCTTCTTCTTCTTCGTTCATCCGGATTTTTTTTTTCGGATGTGATTGCGTTGTGCCTGTTTACAGCAGAGCTGCGTTCTTGCGCCGTTAGGCCGACACATCTGACTTCTGCGGGCATTTGTTGACCGGGTTATCCTTCCCGGGACTCTCGGGTCTGATTCCTACAGTCAATAACTTACTAATTTCTTCCATTATTTTTATCGTGTCTGGCTCTCGGGTCTGATTCCTATAATCAGTAACTTACCGATTTCTTCCATTATTTTTACTACATCGCAGTGTGAGAATATCGTGTCTGATTCTAGTGTCTCATTCCTACAGTCAGTAACGCACTATTTTCTTCCATTATGTTTACTATTGCTGTGTGAGAGCATCTTGTCTGACTCTCGGGTCTGATTCCTACAGTCAGTAACTTAATAATATCTTCTGTTATTTGTATCGTGTCTGACTCTCGGGTTTGATTCCCACAGTCAGTAACTTACTAATTTCTTTTATTATTTTTATGGTATCTGACTCTCGGGTTTGATTCCCAGTCAGTAACTTACTAATTTCCTCCATTATTTTTATCGTGCCTGACTCTCAGCTCTGATTTCTACAGTCAGTAACTTGCTGATTTATTCCATTATTTTTACGTCATCACTGTGTGAGAAAATAGTGTCTGACTCTCGGGTCTGATTCCTACAGTCAGTAACGCACTAATTTCTTCCATTATTTTTACTATTGCTGTGTGAGAACATCGTGTCTGACTCTCTTGCCTGATTCCCACAGTCAGTAACTTACTAATTTCTTCCATTATTTTTATCGTGTCTGACTCTCGGGTCTGATTCCTACAGTCAGTAACTTACTAATTTCTTCCATTATTATTATCATGCCTGACTCTCGGGTCTGATTCTTACAGTCAGTGCCATGTAAGGACTCTGCTTCAGGGGCGTGATAGAAAACTCATTATGTGCCACATGTTTAAACAATGCTGTGACTGCAATAAACTACTTTCTGTGTCTACTACAGTCGACGGCTTGTTGTGATTCAGTTGGCTGCTGTTTCTGCCTCCAATGGACTTCTTGTGGTGCATTGAATTACTGATTATGCCTGCAACCGGCTATATTTTTTGCTACAGTCGACTACACTGTGTACCTACATTCGGCAACTATTTGTGCCTACATACATTTGGCTACTTGTTGTGTCTACATTTGGCTAGTTGTTGTGTCTACATTAGGCTACCATTTGTAATTCAATCGGCTACCGTTTGTGTCTCCAATGGGCTTCTGTTTGTGCTATAGTGGACTGTTGTCTGTGCCTAATATCTACTACCGTCTGTGCCTAATATCAACTACTGTCTCTGCCTAATAGCAACCGCTGTCTATGCCTACAGATAATTACTGTCTATGTCCTTAGTCAACTACTGTCTGTGCCTACAATCAACTCCTACTTGTGTCTAAATCAACTATGGCCTGTGCCCTAATCAACTACTGTCTATACCTAATATCGACTACTGTCTATGCCTAATATGAACTACAGTTTGTGCCCAATGGGCTCCTATTTGTGCTACCATGAATTACGTATGTGATTACAATCAACAAACTTACAGCTGTAGACAAAGGGGAAAGCCGAGAATCACACGGATAGATTCAATCATGGTAACACCAGATGATTCTAGTGAAGACCTGATGACATATTTGTCTTTAAAGTAAAAATTCAACAGCTTCATACGTCTAACGACATATGCCAACCAAAATAAGTGGCTGGGGTGGGTGAGGGCGTGAGTGAAAGGCCGACATTTCGGCTTTAGGTTCATAAGTTACTCGGTTAGAATCCTTGCACGGGGTAGTACATTTTTACTAGAACCATTAGTTTCCAATAACATCACATGTTACCCTGATCTCTTGGGTATTGAGATGGGATAACTTGCTTTTCGGATGAGGACGAAAACATCAGGAGATCCAGAGTCTAAGATGCGACCGTCACAAATCCCAAGGAGCCATGTCGAGAAAGTAGGGCGCCTGGAGAATCAGAGGAATATTGTGTTTGGACAAGAAAGTCTGAATCAGGTACAAAGAATTCTAATGAACGGACCTGTGGGTAACTTGGAAGCTCCATCATAACAAGGCCACGGCACTTTCTTTGGGGGTCTGCGTTTCAAACTTCCAAGTGAGTGATTGTATTTTTACCTGTCAATGGTATGATACTTTGTAAACAGACATTGTATAGGCAATCAAACAAAGAATTCTACTGAGCCATCAGCTGGTGCACGTGAAGGATATACTAATCTAACATACAGGCGATCAAACTAAGTATTCTACTGAGCCATCAGCTGGTGTACATGGATACACCAATCTAACATCCAGGCGATCAAACTTAGTATTCTACTGAGCCATCAGCTGGTGTACATGGATACACTAATCTAACATACAGGCGATCAAACTAAGTATTCTACTGAGCCATCATCTGATTACATGGATACACCAATCTAACATACAGGCGATCAAACTAAGTATTCTACTGAGCCATCATCTGATTACATGGATACACCAATCTAACATACAGGCGATCAAACTAAGTATTCTACTGAGCCATCATCTGGTTACATGGATACACCAATCTAACATACAGGCGATCAAACTAAGTATTCTACTGAGCCATCATCTGATTACATGGATACACCAATCTAACATACAGGCGATCAAACTAAGTATTCTACTGAGCCATCAGCTGGTGTACATGGATTCACCAATCTAACATACAGGCGATCAAACAAAACATTTTCAAAGACACCAAATGATGGAGTGGGGAAAGATAGTTTTAACATAAAGACAGTGAAACAATGCGTTCTACTAAGTCAGCAGCTGGTATATTATTTTACACAAACCTAACATACAGACAGTCAAACAAAGCAATCTACCAACACATCAACTGATGTAGTAGAAAAACAGATCTCATATAAGTGAACACAAACAAAGCAATCTACTAAGATAACAGCTGGTGTAGTATGATAAACCAGTCTAACTTACAGGCGACCAAATAAAGCAATCTACTAAGATAACTGGTATAGTATGATAAACCAGTCTAACATTCAGGCAATCAAACAAAGCAATCCACTAAGATAACTGGTATAGTATGATATACCAGTATAACATACAGGCAATCAAACAAAGCAATCCACTAAGATAACTAGTATAGTATGATAAACCAGTCTAACATACAGGCAATCAAACAAATCAATCCACTAAGGTAATAGCTGGTGTAGTATGATAAACCAGTCTAAATTACAGGCGGTCAAACATAGCAATCTGTTGAAATGTCAGCTGGGTAAAAGAATCTAAAATGCATGTAATCTATTAAGACATCAGTTGATGTAGCTAGGTAAACCAATCTAGTTAGTTAGTTAGTTAGTTATCAGTTGGGGTATCTTCGTTGCACTCCGGACATGTCCATAGGTGCTCAGATCCTCCCCCCAGCATATGCATCAGCGTCCGGTGGCTAATAGTGCCAGTTCTGTGTTGGTTGACGAGGCGCTTTGTTTTCCCGATGTACCTCTCGCGTCTGGCTGTGCCGATTCTTACTCCCAGGTCTTTCATCCTGGAAAGCGATGTGGAATCACTGGCGTCAAAATCCTCTGTTCTCGCCATATCTTTAAGGGCGTTAATAACATCGGCACGATCCATGGGCTGGCCATCTACAGGGGGTGCAGAGCCAGCCAATTTATCAGCTCGTTCATTTCCCTCGACTCCCGCATGTCCCGGGACGAAGATGAAGGTGACTTTGCGGACAACAGACTTCCGCAGCGACTCAGTCCACTGTCTACGTACAGATCCAGCTTCGACCTTCTGAATCATGCTCATTGAATCACTTAGTACACACACGTTGGTATAATGCTGTGATTCCAGCCATATGAAAGCCTGTGTAACTGCCATCACCTCCATCGTCATGCTGCTCGTGGTCATAGAGTGGGCACCACTGGATTCTTGAACGGTTCGGCCCGCTGAACGGGCTGTAAATGCCCACGCACTTCTCTGCTGCTTTACAACAGATCCATCTGTATAGATGAGCACTTCGGGGCTATCTGAGTGATCATAGATGAGCGCGTTAACCTCTGCATTGACAGCGGCAGGGTTCTGCTCTCTGCACCGTCTGTCGAGTGTGATAATGCAGGAGAAGGTACACTTAAAAGCTGGAGGCACCGGCACCCATTCCTTGCCGGGGTTGATACTGGTAAGACTGCAGACCTGTCCGACGACATCTTCCGCCCGACCCATCCATGATTTGCCCCTCTTTAGCCTGTCACCCTTTTCTCTGAATACAGCGTCATGCAGAGGGTGCTGCTCATCTGCACTTATTTTTAAGTATGCACGAGCTCTCCAGATCTTGATCCTGTGTTCCATTGTCGGGAAGTCAAGGAGGTATCTCATTGCTACACAGCTGGTGTCTCTCGTGCAGCCCAAAATGATGCGCATGGCTTCGTTTTGTACCTTTTCAAGTCTTCCAATCTGTGTAGGGCTGACAGTGAGGATGGCCAGGGCATACTCGATGCGTGAAAGCACAAGTCCTTGGAACAGAAGTAATAGCAGTCTTTGCTCGATATTGGCAGTCGCCATGACTCTCATTGCTGCCAAACCTTTTCGAGCCTTCGTTATGACATAATCGACATGATCTCTGAAGGACAGGCTACGATCAAGCCTCACGCCAAGATATGTCATTGACTGGGTTCTACTCAGAATGCTCCCATCCATTCTTACTGCCGGCAGGTCTGTTTTCACAATATGGTTGTTTAGTGAGAACCATGTAACCGTTGCCTTTGCAGGGTTGACAAGGGCATCGGCATCAGCACACCATGAGGAAATTCGATCTAGTTCGCCCTGCATATAGTTGGCAACCACCTGTCTATCTCGACCCTGTCGATACACGAGGATGTCGTCAACGAATGATAGAGTCCTACCCCTCCCATCCAACTGTTGTTCAGTGATCGGCACCGTATACACGTTGAATAGTACTGGTGACAGTGGTGAACCCTGCGGCAATCCTGGACATATCGTTATCGGCTCAGAAGACCAACTCCCGCATCTTAGCACCACCTTCCTTTGGAGTAGAACTGCAGCTATCCATCGTACAAGGTGAGGGTGCACTTTCAGTCTGAGGAGGGTTTGCATCAAGTGCTCGAAAGATACTCTGTTATATGCGTCCTCTAAGTCTATGGCGGCCGCACATGTCTCTTCTCTGACCTGAAATCCTTCGTAAACATCTTGAGCAAAGACCGCCGCATTCAGCCATGACTCTTTGTTGCGTCTGTATCCTCCAAGTGTGGGCGGGAAGCAGCCGAGCTGTTCCAAGTCCCAAGCAAGTCTGTGTGCTACAATTTTCTCCAGTAGCTTGCCAACAGTATTCTGCATCGTAATGATTCTGTAGCCGCTTATCTTGGAGTGGTCTTTGTTCGGTTTTGGCAGCGGCAGCAAGTAGCTGTGTAGCCATTCTTCTTTGACCTGACCCCTCTGGATACTGGTGTTGAATTCTCTGGCCAGTTCTTCCATGTCATCATCTGATATCACCATTAGGTCACCATATCGGATGCCGTCTGGGCCTGGGGCGGTGTTAGGTGATTTCTTGAGCATCGCACGCAATATGTCAACTGTGATTGTCCATTCTTCGTCTGTCCCGACCCCCTCGCACAACTGAGAGAGTGTTGTTGTGGTCCTCTGTCTGGCGGGCTCGTCTTTCTGGTCAGTCTGTTCTATGTAGCGTGCAAGAAGGGCCTTACCTTTATCCGCATCCGACTTTTTCTATGCGAGGTCTGTGCCTTGAAAGTCTGGAATACCCCTACGTTGTGCAGCACCGTTCATGCTCTTGTGGAGGCGCCAGAATGTCGTAAGAGATTGCTCGGAGCACACCTTCCTGCAGAACTCGTCCCATTTGTCGGCCTTGGCCTGTTTGGCGCAGGATTTGAATAAAGTCGTCGTCCTAACGACCTCAGTCTTCAGGTTCGCCAACTCAACCTGTGGCATGTTAGCCTTTCTGGCCTTTTGCCAGTCTTTGACAGCCTGCCTCTTTCCCAGCCACACCTTCTCGACCTCTCCATTCCACCATGGTGGCTGCAGCCATCTTTCTTGTCTCCTACGGGAGGAAGTTAGTTTCCTTCTATCTAATGTACATGTAGTCAACCAAATTATTCTACAAAGACATCAACTGATGTAATAAGAACAAGAGATCTAACATACAATCAATTAACCATAGCAATCTATTAAAACATCAATTCATGTGGCAGGTAAAGATCTATCAAACATGCAGTCAAAAATGGCATCCTACGTCTTTTTCCCTCAGTTCTATAAAGATTAATTTTTCCTATACAGTGATTGAAGATATCGTCCTTTTTCTACCGTTGTAGCAACGATTTTGTATAAAAGTTAGTTAATCGCTTGATGCTGATTTATCAAATAAATTGAATTTCACAGACAAACCAAAAAAAACAAAAAACAAATAGCAATTACTACTATTCAGCAATATAAGAAATATCACTTGGAACAAAAAGAAAGTGTAAAAAGGACAACTTTATATAAGAAGGTTTAAGAGACAAATAAGACAAAATTGCAATATTGTAAGAAGAAATTACGCTAAGTTAAGTGTGAGAGCTGAGAAAATTATAAAGATCAGAAAAATGCACACTCAATTAAATTAATTAACTGGTTGAAATTATACATAAACTACCGGATGTCTGAAATCAAAGGAGGCGAAATATAAAATAGAACAGACGAACAAAGTTTCAAGATGGACAGTGTATATTAGTTAATTTTACAATGACTATAGAACAGGAGCCGGTCTCTCTGGCTGAGGGGTTATACCACTTTCTCCGTAATCCCGTTTATCCACGCAGGGTCTCGCAGCGAGGCGAGAACTGGAAGCGGTTCGACCCGCGCTCGTGACTTGCGGGATAATGAGCCGGCCGCTCAGAAAGCAATGGCAAACTACTGAGCGTAATCTTGCCAAGAAATCAACATACAGCTGAAAGATGCTGATGTTGACAACGATGTCCTGTAAAGGATATGCAAAACATAGAACAAGAGCACATTCAGATAAAATGGATACGGCCCGTCTATTTGGCACCAAACGTCAGAGAAGCAACGAGGCAATAAAGACATGATGCGTGCAGTGACTTGGCAGTTTCACCGTGGAAGAACTAAACAGCACTGGGGAATCTGGGCTTATTGTTTTCGTTTGGTCGCTTTGAACTCAAGCTTAGTCCATATACGTGCCACTACTTCCAGTCCACTTGACCGATGTTTGTCTGTGAATTAGCTTTCCCTGTTACTCCGGTCTCGAGGCGAAAGTCTTACGAACGCGATTCGTAATCCCGTATACCAGTGTTAGAAACACAGCAGTGGTGGTTTTTTTTCTCGAAATAGGTATAGGAGCCGGTCGTTCAGAAAGCAATGGCAAACTACTGAACGTAAAACTTGCCTATGAATCACGAACAGCCAAAATGCTGGGGTTGGCTGCTACGTCCTGTGAAGTACATGCAATTAAAGAAATTACCAGTGTACCTCGCCATCAGGCGAACCCACTCCGACTTCAGAGGTACTTGTAATATACGTCCCCAAGTCAAGGACGAAAAATTAATATTTTAGTCAAACTAACAGGTGTAGGGGTTGAACCCCTTACCTCGGCATCAGCACACAGGATGTTTAAGAACGTGCGATCTTATCCATTCGCCCATGCTGACCTCCCAACGGAGAAGTAAAAGTAACGTAAGGGACCCTTTCACAAGACATTGGACATATGGTGCGAGACCCAGACCCATATCTATGTAGAACAGTCGGTACTCGGTGGGTGATGTTGTCTGTCTATATGGTGCTAGAGCCATATCTGTATAGTACAGTTGGTACTCGGTGGGTGATGTAGTCTGTATCACATCGGCTTCCTTCACTTCTAAATATACTTCCTGACAACCATTTTTAGATTGCGGAGCGCCGGCCAGTTTCAAATATATGCGCCGATGTAGATCCAACCCCATGACCTCCGAGGCCGGCAGCCGCAGGTCCATGAAATACGCTACAGAGCCCTTCCCCCCCCCCCCCCCCCCCCCCCCCCCCCCCCCCCCCCCCCCCCCCCCTTCCCCCAATGGAAGTAAAGAACAGTAACATAGCAGACATCTCGAACATGTCGTATGCTATAATGCTTGAGTCTTTAATTACTGATGTATTTACGCTCGCTGTCCTTACACAAACACTGTAGCAGATTAACGGGAACCAAAATTCCAACTGAACTGAATAATCGTAGGAACGATGATGCTCCACGTCAATAATGAACTTTATTAATTTTGATCTGCCGCAAAGACTGATATATGACAGTTCCCATGTTAATGGGAGGGACAGTCAAAATATAATAATAAATAATAATTTATACATACTCTACTTCAGCTGCCGAGCTAGATCCCTCTTAATATGTAAATCAATGACGAATAATTCTTATCCTATGCATCGTTCTCTGATTATCTGTCGTTCCGAATCGCTAAACAATGTGACTTACGGACTTCTGTATACAGCTGATTTCATGACTTCGAGCTGACATTGAACCGGCAAATTATGACGCCATAAACTCTATCATGTTATCGGTCTTCAACGTCCTTCTGCTAAACATCCTCCTTCCTGCAGATTGTGCCGTTATTTCCTTCTCTTACTGTAATCTCATATGTCATATTCATAAGTTCTTTCAGTTGGCTAATAATGTTGTTCTTTCTCTGTTGTCACTTTGTGCGTCCTTCTCCCTGATGTTTTCAATCTTCTCTGCCTATGGTAACCGTAGTCCGTGTGACGTCATGTAGTAACCTATGTATTCATGCGCCCCTAGGTTACCTCTCCCTATTTGTCTGCCACAATTTTCGTATCCGATTATAAATCATTGACTCTTGCCTCCGACGAAACATGGCATCGTAAAAGACGTCTCAGTAGGGTTGGTCTGCGACTGGCTTTCCCACACCGTAGAAGGAAAACCAAAACCGCCAGCATCCAACGAGCTATGAACTGAACTTCAAAGGCTTGGTATGTATGGTTCTGGGCCCAAACTCCAATAATAGTCTCAAGAGCTGAAGGAGACAACGAATTATAAGGGTAATAGTCGCAATAAAGGAAAGGCGCTGTCATTTCAATTAATCCTCAGAACGACGCAAAGTTGCCTAAGTGTAGGTTTGCGGATACGTGGGCACCAAAAGGAGGACATAATAAGACAAAAAGGAGGACAACGGATGACATAATAAGACAAAAAGGAGGACAAAGGAGAACATATTGAATGTTTCATTTAAATCGTTCCAGATTATACCCACAATCAGTACAATGATTTAAGATTTTTATATTGGTCAAATAGTTAGTTAGTTAGTTAGTTAGTTAGTTAGTTAGTTAGTTAGTTAGTTGGTTGGTTGGTTGGTTGGTTGGTTGGTTGGTTGGTTGGTTGGTTGGTTGGTTGGTTGGTTAGTTAGTTAGTTAGTCGCGGTTCCAACTTCACGGCAACGGGTCGTCCCCATATTGCTCCGTTCCTGTGCCAGTGAATATAAAAACATGCTCCTCACTGCCCCATGTGAACAATGGAATAGACAGGAATATCGGCAAGCCAACCGCCGGTACAGGTACGCTGTGCATAATGCCGCCGCCAGAATGCCAACAGAAAAGTCCTCCACGAAAAATACAGTTCATCGTCCATGAAAACGGCAGTCACCAGAAAGACTTCATTGACCGGGGTTTTATCCCATATGGCTCGGTCTCTTTCTGCAGGGCGACCCACCGAAAGCGCCGCACAAAGCACGAACACCGTAGCTACAGCGGTCTCCTGAAAAATTCACCCGTGAACCGAAAAGGCAAACCAGTCAATCCAGCAACAGCAGGCCGTCATCGTTCCGAACATGCAGTTCACGCAAAAAACGACCGCGGACAGATGCAAAAGCATTCCATGCGAAATTCACAGCTCACAGTGTCGCGCCACGCATTCACTCAGTAGCAGGGCGACGGAACCATAGCCTCCTTAGTCGCCTCTTACGACGTGCATGGTAGGCAACAGTGTTACTATTCTTTGCTCCCCGGTATGGGCCCCGGCAACACAAGGGCGTGGTCAAATAATTGCACATCATCTACAACATAGCTTGTCAAAAGGTAATCAAATGTACAGTCTTTGATTTTATTTAAATACATCCAACCAAAGCACTGAAATTCATCAAAAGGTTTCAACCACTTTTCTAAGTAACTAATGCATGCTTCATACACCAACCTAACGTCTACATAAAACTAGTACACTCTTCTTCTCGACCACTTTCCTTAAGTCTTCTCAACATCTCCCTGACTTTCAGTGAAATAAATGTCTCCTTCAATCTGTCTTTCAAAACTTCCAAGGTTGTGTGAAGAAGGCTCATAACCTCTAACACTGATGTTTCTTCTTTTTCAATGGCCGAAATATTGACTTCGAAGACAGACATCAAAGAATGCGCAAACCAAAGTTAACTACTGAAAAATCGTTCTCAACATTTTTTTTATCATAGCAGTTGGTTGGTTTACAGAAAGAAAATATTATTTCAAAGCAGTAAACAGCCTCAACAGCCACTCAACAGCTGGAAACAAACTGAGCCATCTAGTTTTAGAGTGATAGAGTAGTTGCTGATAGTTAATGTTGACATAGTCACAAAAATCCTTTAAAGTTTCTGTTCTGACAGTGTATATAGAAAAGTAATTGATTATCTTCAAGACAATAGATTCAACGTCAATCTGCATTAAATCAGCGCCGTGTTGGATGCAGTTGTGCAGAACATGAGCAGAACATCCAACGCCTACTAATAGTTTGCTTAAGGCTTCCTTCAAATGCGAGAACACATTTCTACCTTCACTTCTGTTAATGCCTCCAAAATTCACATTGTCATTGTCACCAGCAAAAGCAACACATTTGGAGTACAAATCATGTTTGAGTGTTCTCAAAATATACTGTGATATAGTTTCTGAGGTTTCATTTTGGTGTGTTGTCTAACTAGAGAATCTTAGTTTGGATTTCCACCTGTTTTCCAGTCAAAGTACTTAACAACGATCAGAAATATTTTCTGCGAACCGTGATTGCTAGCATCTGTCGAAAGACCGACACATGAAATACCACTTAAAGATTTATCCAATACATCAACAGTGTGTGTGTGTGTGTGTGGGGGGTGGGGGGGGGGGGGGGGGCAATTACCTGATTTATTATTGCTTTAGTCTTTGTTTTTGCACAAGCAATGTTTTTAGCAATTTATGAATCTTCAAATAATGCGTGCACCAAACCAGCTGTGCAGGTCATCGAGTTGATGACAAACTGTATGAAATAGTAAAGTTGCATCAGCCGCATGCGCTTTCAGTAACACATTTGAGTACTGAGGCTGAAAAAAAAAGACGTCAATGTGCTAGATGACGCGGACACTTAGATTAGGTTTCTATGTCTCTCACTGTCAACATGGCGCTCCAAGTCAGTAGTTCCTTTGTTGGCAACGGACAAGTAACTATCGCAAAGCGTACGTTTTGCCTCATTCTCGTGGCGTCCTTCAACGAAGCATGGAAACTTATTTTTCATAGTGTTCGAGAATCTGCATTTTCTCTTTGTAGAAGCCATTTTAATAAACATAGACGGCAAAAATTACAAATTTAAAAAAAAAAACATTTAAGTGGCGTCTCTGCTACCGGAACCGGAAATAACATTAACATTTTGACCATGGAGACTACAGCATGGTTAGTGTTGCCGAATAGAGCAACAGTTAGATTCAAACTTATACAAATAATTGGTGTTTCACATTTGGTATAAATAGGAAAATTAAATAAATATTATTAAGCAATGAGTTTTAATAAAGAATGTAAACAGACGGTGGAGTGTAGATACATTGTAAGTTGTAACAACAATACATAAAAAAATGATAACATACAATATTTAAAAAGCCGAACATTTTAAAGGTTTTTAGCTTTGCCTGCCAGATGGAGGACATTAGGCTAAAATGGAGGACATGTCCTCTCTTTTCCGGTCGTCTGGAAACCCTACATATGTGGAATACAACTCAACTGGGAACAAATGATGCAAGGGAATTAATTTAAATTTACACACAATAATAGAAATTAGCAAAATTGCTTCCCTTGACGCTTTTTTTAAACACCAAAAAAAAAAAAAACGAAAGAAAACCAAGGCTTCTTCAGGTGGTGTACCCTTAAATTTGGGAACCACGGCAGATCAGTGGCTGGTACGACTATCTACGACGCCGATAGTCAACTGTTCAAATCAACGAGGCGGGGAGTTTTTATTTTTATTTTTATTTTATTTTATTTTATTTATTTATTATTTTTTTTTTTGGGGGGGGGGGGGGGGGGGGGGGGGGGGGTAATTGACCTTTTCGCCCAAGTTTAGTCTACCCAAAGTATTTCAGGATCCTCGCCGGTGCTATGGAGTTCGTGCACTGAGCTGAGATTCTCCGGACTTAGGCTTGAGTTAGGAGTAGAACGGAGCACTTATAGGTTACACCCGTGTGCCGTGATGTTGATCTGTCGACTTAACTAAACTAAACTAAACTGCTCATTCTTAAATGGGTAATGTGACATATTCTGGCGAGCAAAAGCCTATGGCATGTTATAAACCAGTGGTTCTCAACCTTTTTTGGCCCGTTCCCCCTTCACCATATTATCAGAACGTCATTCCCCCCCCCCCTCTCCCCCCCCCCCCCCCCCCCCCCTTCCAACTTTCCAAAATTGTCAGCCTCAAAATGTGCATTAAAAATAAAATGCTTATAATAGTGAAAATACTTATTTTCTTCCATACATTTTATAGTGTAGTTTTCTACAGTTAATAGCAAATGAATATGCTGATGGATATTAAAACTTAAATAAAAGCATTTTTACATTCGCAATATTTTATTAAAACACCACATTAATCATACTACAATAAATAAACAGTTAAAACGTCAAAGAATTGTAGCTTAATATACGACACCAGGATGCCAGAAAATTGTGCTTCATCAAATAAAACGCTCATTACAAAACCTGGATATTGTAGATTCTAATTTAAATGAAAATTGTAATCAATGAGAACACTGTGATTGTTTTTCCCGCAGCAATTCTGAAATACGCGGAGGAGTGCTTGAAAGGGCACAACGGAGATCGTTTTCAACATCTAATCTGTTGCGTCGTTTCGTTTTAATTTCTAGCACAGCTGAAAAGCCTGACTCACAAAGATATGTTGACGCAAATGGAAGCAATGCACGGATTGCTTTTTCTGCCACTTTTGGGTATGAACCGCACATTAAAGGCCAAGATTCCGTGATTGGTTTCTCACTGAACACATCCCTTGCCCCCGAATCATTTTTCAGCTCCAGAAATTCATCTTGACAATCATCAGAAACTTTTTCAACTGATAATTTGAATGGGTTTCGCACCACATCCAGCTCATCATCACTAAGTTCAGGAAAATATCGCTCAAATTCATTTTCTAGCGCTGTCACATGCTGCACAATTTTATTTTTTGCAAATTGTGGAAGTACTTGGTCTTTACCATCAACAACGAGAACGGATGACAGCTTCTCAAACATTGCAACATTTGTCATATTGACCTTTCTTTTCCAGTTTTCCAGCTTGCTCATAAAAGCTCTCAAGGCATCCACACATTGTATGATATTTTTATTCCTTCCTTGCATCTGAAGATTGAATTTATTCAACTGCTCAAAAATATCAACTAAATAGGCAAGGCGCATGATCCATTCTTCATCATCCAGCCAGGCGAAAAAGTCCATCTTACCCTGAACTTCAAAAAATAATTTGAGCTCGTCTCTCAGCTCATATACTCGCGCAGTTACATTTCCTCTTGACAGCGATCGAACATTTGTGTGGAAAAGAAGCAAATGGTGGCCTGCATCCATGTCAACGCTTAACTGCTTAAAAAGCCGTGAGTTGAGAGCTCCTCCTTTGATAAAATTCACAATCTGAACGGTTTGATCCAAA